>CAUYQV010167484.1:0-19589 GCA_963574575.1 Galagoides demidoff | reverse complement strand
AATGGAAGCTTTAATTTGAATTCTTTGAGTATTCTCCATATTTCTTTCCAAAGAGCCTGGACTTAGTTTTCAGTTCAGCCAACAGTGTAAAAGAGTTCTCCTCTGTGCACATTCACACCATCATCTGAAACTTTGGGACTTTGTAATGTGGGCTATTCTTACCAGGGTTAGGTGATATCTCAGGGTGGTTTTGACTTAAATTTTTCTGATGATTAAGGATGATGGGCATTTTTTTCATGTGTTTGTTAGCCATTCCTCTGTCATCCTCAGAGAAGGTTTTGTTGATGTCTATTGCCCAATATTAGATGGAATTGTTTGCTCTTTTTTGTTGTTGTTGTTGCTTAATTTGAGTTCTCAACAGATTCTAGTTATCAAACCTTTGTCAGATTCATAACATGCAAATATCTTTTCCATTTTCAAGGTTTTCTATTTGCTTTGATTCTTGTGAACTTAGCTGTGCAGAAGCTTTTCAGTTTAATTAAGTCTCATTCATTTGTTTTTGTTGTTGTTGCAAGAGGACTTGGCACAGAAGTCCTCTTCATAAAATCTTCCATCAGCCAACATCCTCAAGAGTTTTTCCCACACTTTCTTCTAGGATTTTTATTGTTTTGTACCTTGGATTTAAAGCTTTTATCCATCTTGAATCAATTTTGTAAGTGGTGAGAGGTGCAGGTCCAGTTTCAGTCTTTTACACATGTAAAATATCCAGTTCTCCCAGCACCATTTATTGAATAGAGATTATTTTCCCCAGTGTATGCTTTTATTTCATTTATCAAAGATCATATGGCTGATAATAGCCATACTAACATGCAGTGATATTTCACTATGGTTTGACTTGAATTTCTTCAGTGATTAGTGATGTTGAAACTTCTTCAGTAAACTTTTAGCCACTTGTATTTTTCTTTGGGGGAGGGTGGGGGAAGATGCTTGTTCAGTTCTTCACCCATTTTAAAATTAGGTTATTTGGGGTTTTGTTTTGTTTACTATTGAATTTTAGAAGTTTGTTATATATTTTGGATATTCACCCTTTATCTGGTAGACTTTTTGAAAATATTTTCCTTCAGTGTGAGAGAAAACTTGCCTTTTCATTTGTTGATTGTTTCCCCTGATGTGCCAAAGATTTCAAATTTGATATGAGCCAAACTTACTATTTTTGCTTTTTTTCTTGAGCTTTTGGTATTATAGCCAAGAAATTATTTTCAGGACCAGTGTCAAGAAGTTTTTAATCTATATGTTTTCTCTAGAAGTTTTGTTTTATAGTTTCAGGTTTACATTAAAGTCTTTAACTAATTTGATATTGATTTTTTCTGATGGTGTATGAAAAGGGTCTAATTTTATACTTTTGCATTTGGATATTCAGTTTTCTCAGCAACATTTTAAAAAGATTATTTTATTTTATTTTTTTGAGACAGAGCCTCAAGCTATCCCCCTGGGTAGAGTGCTATGGCATCACAGCTCACAGCAACCTCCAACTCCTGGGCTCAAGCGAATCTCCTGCCTCAGCCTCCCAAGTAGCTGGGACTATAGGTGCCCACCACAACAACCGGCCATTTTTTGGTTGCAGCCATCATTGTTGTTTGGCGGGCCCGGGCTAGGGATTCAAACCCGCCACCTTAGGTGTATGTGGCTGGCGCCTTGGCCACTTGAGCCACAGGCGTCAAACCAAAAAGATTATTCTTTTCCTGCTCTACGTTCTTGGCATCCTTATCAAAGATAAGTTTAATGTATATATGTGGTGTTTTTTTCTGGGCTCTTTATTTTGTTCCAAACAAATTGGTCTACTTGTATATATGCCAGTAGCATGCTTTTTGATTACTATAGATTTGAAATATATTTTGAAATTACAAAATATTATCCCTCTAGCTTTATTTTTCTTACTCAAAATTGTTTTGCTTATTCATGGCTGTTTATGGTTCTGTATGAATTGCAGGATTTTTTTTTTATTCTGTAAGAAATTTCATTGAGATTTTGATAGGGCTTGCACTGAATCTGTAGCTGTTTGATACTATAGGCTTTTTAATAATATTGATTCTTCCAATCTTCGACATGAGGTGTCCTTCCATTTATGTACATTTTATTTAATTTTTTCATCAATATTTTCTCCTTATAAGCCTTTCACCTCTTTAGTAAATTTATTCCTAAATATTTTATTCTACCTGCTGCTATTAAAATGGGTTTGATTTATTAATTTCCTTTTCAGAGAGTTCAATGTTAGTATTTAAAAGACAATTGATTTTTGTGTACTGCTTTTGTATCCTGCAACTTTCATTAATCCACTCATTAGTTCTAACAGTTTCCTTTTCAACTCCTGGTGAGAGTATAACATGGAACAATCATTTCAGATCAAGTTGGCCCTTTCTTAAAAAGTTAAATATCCATCTATGACTCAGATAGTGCATCCTGAGTTATTAATACAAAAGAAGAAAAACAAGTATGCATATAAAGAATGGTGTACAAATGTGTGTAGCCCCCTATTTTTTCTTGCAATAGCCAAACACAGAAAATTACGCAATGTCCGTAAACAGATGAAAGAGTAAACACAGTTGTATATCCATGGAAAAGAATACTACTTGGAGATAAGAATGAAGAATTCATTTAAGCATTGTTTATGAATCTCTAATTACATAGCAGGAATGAAACCAGAGACAAAAAATGAATAAACACTTTATGACTCCAACCATAAATTTCTAGAAAATGCATACCAATCTACGGTGTAAAGAAATGTAAATTTTTATATTTGGGGGACCCAGAACCATATTTTCTAAGAGCCCTTGTTGTTGAGATAAGCTCATTGTCATGATTACCTCGATGGTTTTATGAGTTTACACATGTCAAAACTCATCAAACTGAACACTTTAAATATCTGTGTTGTAGTGCATGTCAATTACACTTTAATCAAACTGTTTAAATAGCTCAAAATAACAATCTAAATCTTCCACCTGTAGAAAATCAGGTATGGCAACTCGATTATGACTCTACCATCTATCTCCTCTTGCCTGGGGAGGGGCAGCCTTGCCTCAGTGGCAGGTAAGGTCTGTGAACCATGCAGGCTATTGTGACCTGAGTTAAGAGGGCTGCTGGCTGGATCACAAAAGCCACATCCCTGGAGTATAGGATCTTCTTTGTTTTCATCCCTTTTTTATTGTCTGTGCAGAAATGCCTTGAGGTAAACAGACAAGTGGAGATACAGGAATCCATAAAACCATTAGATTATTTTGTGTGATAATGACTTGAGTTACACAAGGTACCTGGTTCTGAAGAGCCTGAGGCTTAGTGTATACTTAGAGCCTGCAGGCTCAGTCACTGGAAAATGTGTGAGGGTGTTTATAAAAGAGGAGCATTCTGCATCTTTTGCTACCACTGCCAACTCCTCCACCCCTTGGTATCAACCCTGTCTCTCTATCAATTAAAGTTCCCCTTGGTTCCTGTAGTTTCACAGTAGTGAAACTATGTGGCAAGTGTTGATAATTTTTGTTGTCTTGGAATGCAATTTTAATATAAATTTAACTTACTCATACCCAAAGCAGGCTTCAGCTGCACTTGACACAGATTCCAGAACTATACTCCATCTCAGTAGTTCCACTGCGTGGCCAGAGAGAAAACTTAGAGTCCCCTCCTGCCTAGCGGTCCAGGCTCTGTGCTTTTCCATGCTTTCTGGAAAAGGACTATTCAGACATTTGCTGGTGAACTTCCAACTCTCCCTCACAGTATGGCTTTTTGAAGTGAGTGCCCATTTGCTGTAAAGCCACCAATTAAATCTTTGCATGGGAAATCTGGTTGAATGATGCTCCAGATCCAGTTGAAAAGCACTGGTCCATAAATCCCCTCTCCCTCTCTCTACCTGGGTTTCCTGACTGCTGCATTTGCTCCAGGTGTGTTATTTACCTGCCAGGCTCTGTAAGCACTGGTAACTCTTAAAGTTATATACTGTGATTGTGTTAATGCAGCGGTGACCTCAAATCCCACCACTGATGACCCAGAGGGACCTTGCAGGTACATTCTGTGCTGGCGCTCTTTTGTCCCTGCCTGTCAGCTGTTCAAGGCAATAGTTACCAACAGGGCTACTATTAGCAATAGACCACTGAATTCTGGACTTTAGAACAGACAGTTCTTTCCAAGACTGGAGATTCCCAACATTGCTTTACATTATGTGAGATCTCCTATGAACAAGAGAAAAATCATGTTATCTCCAGAATCACTGGAGTTGGCATAGATGTCCCTGCCTCAGATTGATTTCTGAGCCCTCAGACCCCGGCCAAAGATGGAGGGAGAGCTATCCCCTGCCATCATACTGTCCCCTTTTTGGCACACAAAATTTGGATTTTCACAAAACTTATTTACCCTTCCAAAGAGGCAGAGTTCAATTACCTTCTCAGACTACTCCATAGTGAATAGAATTTCTAAATTTAAAAGTACTTAAACAAAAAGACCTTTATTATTGCATAAGTCAATATAATGGGCAGCAGGCAGTCCCTGCTGGTTTGGTGACTTGAAGCTGAAAAACTTCATCATAAGCATCACCAGAGACCAATGCTGGTGCCTAGCCCACCCTTCAAAGAAATTTTGTGGGTCTTTTTCTGGAATAGCCATCAGAGCTGTCCTTGTATGAGGTCTGACTCTCCTGTGCCTAATTAGGTGGGTTTTCAGCTAAAATTTTCCCACATTTACTACATTCATATGGCCTTTCTCCGATATGAGTTCATTGATGTTGAAAAGGTCGGTATTTGCCGCTAAAGCCCTTCCCACATTTAGTATTATATATTCATCAAGCCCTTCTCCAGTGTGGAATTTCTGGTGGTAAAGTGTGTGTTTGCTCCTGAAAACTTTCCTGCATTCACCCCTTTTGGTATGACTTCTTCCATTATTAGAAGGCTCCTCCCCATCCCCCCACCCCCACCCAGATGCAGGACCAGATGCCTCATGGTACTGTGAGGCATCTCACTGCTGGGAATGGCCAGGTGCTAGAGAAGGCTTGAAGTGGCTGGAAAGTCCTTCTCAACTTCGTCATGGGAAAAGGGCTTCCTGAAATATGGAATATGCAGCTCCTCACAAACAAGGTCATGTCCATGCCCTTGGTGAAGAGCTATGGTCCAGTATCACATTTCTGTAGCTGATGAAGTTTAATACTGAACCAGAAGCCTCTGGAGCACCAGGTATGGTTGCCAGCAAGGGTGTGTGGCTTGGAGTTCTTCTGGGTGTAAAATGTCTTTCAAGACTGGAACATACATCTCAGAGGGGTGGATTCTTCTGGGTGGATGGACCAAGAGTGACTCCTTGACTCCAGAAACACTGCTCAGAAGGTGCCTCTTCCCCCTCTGCTCCTCACTGACACCCGGAACAGGCCTCCTCTGAGAGCATCTTGCCATGTCCACCCTGTGAAGCAGCTGGGGCCATCACCCAATCCCAGTTTTGCAACTATGGGGGACTTGCACGAGGCAAGTTCTGGAGATATTCTAAGTACTCAGTTGCCCAGCATCACATCAGTCTATAGGAGCCTCTGGGTCTCACTAGGGATATCCCTCTCCTCCTGGTGGAAGTAAAGAGACACTTCCTGAAATGTCACAAAATCCTCCTTTACAGGGTCTGTGGCAACCTGAGGGAGGTGGGAAGTTCTGAGAGGTGGCTGACTGCATGGGGGCTCCATGGCCTCCTGGTTCCCTGATCCCCAGCCCAGCCCTGAAACCATGAGACCTAGGATGCCTGCCTTATCTCTGGATCTCAGTCCTTGCTGCTGACTTTTTGGTATCATTCCCTTTCCAGTCTGAGCAGCTTTTATAAAACTTTTTAAAATCCACAACTCCATTGCCCCAGTCCTCTGAAAAACTGCAGTGGGTCAATCCATGCTAGAAACTTTCTCATATTCTCTGTTCCCACACATGTAAGGCAGGCCTGAGTTTTCTGAAGGCCCTAACTCAGTCACATACAGCGATCCCTCTGCTAATAAGACTCTCCCACATCTCACCACAGTGAATGTTCCAAACACCAGCCTGGGCCATGGGGACTCGAGCAGGAACCAGTGAGTCGTAGAGTGGTAGAGTTTGAGACCCTGGGTAAGATCAAGGTAGACCCAGAGCATGCCAGCACCTGCACCAGCGGACCCACTTCTGTGCAGTGGGGAACATGACTCCTCCCAGGCCTTCTAGATCAGTCACATCAGTCCCAACACACCAGTGGGGCAAACCCAAGAAAAGCTGCAATGCCTGCCACCTACAGGCTGCTGAAGTCCCCTCTCTGAGAGTGACGGAGCCTCTGTGTTTCACCACACTGCTACTGGCAGCTACACTGAACAGGGCAGACGCTTGGGCCCATCTATGTTCTTTTAGTGCTGTGAAAAGCATATCTTTTCTCAAAAGAGGGCTGAAAATAAAGCAATGAATGGTGACATTGTATTAACTACAAATGAGTTCAGAAACCTCAAACAGAAGTTCGCATCTTTCTCATGTAAACGCCTGGGGGAGATTAGCCCAGGCCCAGTACCTGAGGCTGGTTTCTCTGCATTGTGGTGCCCTCTTTCCCACCTTGGATTCCTTTTCCAAGGTGGCAGCTCCCACATGCCCAACAGCCCCATGGGAGAATGTTTCCAGAACAGAGCCAAAGGCCTCCTACCTAGACCATGGTTAAAAGGATTCTTGGAAGCTGCCTCACACTATTTCTGCAGAAGTTGTAAACTTCTGCTGCACACGTATTTGCAAAATGAGTTAGGAAACATAATTCCTGTTCTAGTTAGTGATTCAGAGAGCTGAATGGTGCCTTACCTCAAAAGGAGGAGAGGCAAGATACAAAGCCACAGAGGACACATGTTGGGCAATGCTCCTGAGAGTCCGCAGAGTGAACTGGTAGGGATTTAAGAGAACACACTTGCAAATGTCGCCCTCTCCTCTATCACCACCCTTTCACCTTTTAACTCAAATATTTCATAGATCTTCAGAGGTAGATGCATAATGGTACACTTCTAATATAATTTAGCCAGCTGCACACATGACCCTCAAGAGATAAAGCCTTCCGCAGTAATTTGTACCTACTCTTTCCTTAGGATAGCTATTCTCCTACTGAACGAAGATAAAGGGAATTGACAGCTTGTGAAAGTCATCTGTAGAGTTCATCACTCAGGGAGATAGCTATGTAAATGGAAGACATCTCAAGGTTTTAAAGTAAATGAATTAAAAGTCAAGTTCAGACCTTCACATTACGAAACACCTGTGCAATTGCATGAAAATAAATCTCAATTAAAAAGTAAACTTTTAAATGGATGGGAGGGAAAAGAAACATTTCCATCCAGTGCAGAATCAACAATAACAGGGTACAAGTATTTTGGGAAAGAAAAACTTTGAGATAACTCAGAAACTGCAGAATTGTTAGAGCTCATCTTAACAGCTCCGTGTTCATGTAATCTTGACTGTATGAGTGAAAGCCACTTAGACTAAAACAGGCTTGCAACTGCAAGCTGGCAAGAAATTTAAAATAACCTTCCACTCTACAAACTACAAAATAGTCTCAGCCCTGTGCCTTGCATAATTTACCTGCTCTCACCCTAAGGATAAAACATGGAAAGAAACAAAAGGATGAAACACACACAGGCACATTAAGATTGTTTCTATTCTGTCATTCTCATTAATTAACAACATTCAAGAGCCATGATTTCCCTTTACTTAGTTATTCTGAGAGCAAATAGAACCAGCACTCTTATCTAAAACCTTCTGAGACACAAAGCTCAACATATGTTTTTGTGTATTGCCAATTTCCCAAATATCTATTTATTCAAGCAATGAAAAGTATTTATTCTGTACTCGCTCTCTGCTGAGTGTCATGTCATAAATTGGTCTGGTTATCAACTCACATAAGAAATCATCTCTTGTAGAAGCTCAGGATCGGGCAAAGGGTGACTGAAAGGGAAATAGCATTTAAAAATGATAAGTGCTTTGGTTAAAGAGCAATTTAAATACCAAGAACAAAAAGTGGGGAGAAATCTCATAGTAAACCAAGAAAATCTGGGCAGAAGAGGTAACTGTGGGGTGTGTTGAAGCGAAATGTAGGAATTCTTCATACAATTAGACATGGAAAGGACATTCTTTGCAAAGGAAACAGTGAGTGAAAGAAACGTCTTAAGGAGGGATGGCCCAAGTTTATGCATAAAATATTTTCTTTCAATACAAATAAAGCAATATAGTGCTGATTTTAAAAGCCTCAGTTCTGATTCAGAATCCGGACCCTGACTTGTGCTCCCACTATGACTTTAGTAAACTAATTTTAAGGTCTCTAGCTCACAGATACACATCTGTAATAAGAGCTGGGGATATTGCCTAACTCAAAGCATGTTGCAAAAAATGAAATGCTGCACTTTAGTGACACTCCTCATTGATCTTTTATTTGGGGTCATTAAACTTTAGCAACTATGCAATTTACATGAAGTATTGCTGTTTGTGCTTTTACTCTACCTTGTCTCTGTTTTTATAGTGTTTATTCTCCTGTTCATAAGAATCGCTTCCATTTGGTCCTTGGATTTAAACCAGACTTGGTGGCTTTTACTTTTGGTGACATTGTTCTGCATAACCTTGCTTATCTGCAGTAAGTTTTCTTTAATAAATAGTCCGTCTTCGTGTGTCTGCACATGGAATCATTTTGTTCTTTTGAACAGGTGGTTTAGATTTAAAATATGTACAAGATGCCACAGAGGCTCTTGGAAATTTGTCTGCTTTCAAGGTCACTAAGAAACAGACTATGAATAGAATAAATTATGAATCCCACTGTGCTCCACAATGCCTCTTAACATTGAAATTAAGATTTTCAACTTCTCTTTACATATTTTTGGTTACAATTGTTTGGAATTCAGCAAAGAGTTATTATAGACATAAACACAATTTTAGAATTTCTATTTAAAAAATCGTTTCTTTCTGTGTGATTTGATGTTTAATTAAAATATTGGAGAACAAGTTATTCCACATAAAAAAGCATTATGGATAACTGGGTCTTAGTCCTTTACACACTGTTTGCTAAGCAACAAAAGCAATATAATTCAATAGTCTTCTAAGCTCTCTACCCCAGTGACAGACCCCATTGGCAGCCTATTCTGGCTTCTGATTTCAAGTTGTCTTATATTGACCTTCATCATTCCTAAAGACACACTTTGCCATCATTTTATACTTGCATTTTAGACACTATCTACTGACTCTTCAAAAGAAATATGAAGAATTAACTCAATTACATTAATTCTTCTTTCTATTTCTCCCAATATTTGATCCTATATTAACATCTCTATCTCTCCTATTGGCTACTTTTCTAATTGAAATATGTATATATACGTTTATCAAATGTTTATATCAATGCCTAGTTTAACACAGTAATGTAGTACTCAGTATGAAAGAAGGATAATTAGTTCATTTATACTTGTTCCGTCTCCTGAAAATTTGCAATGCAATTGTTTAAGCTTAATAAGGTTCTATAAGAAAGCTGGAATAGAATAGTAGTTATGTATCTCTTCATGTTGACAATATTTTTCTCTATGAAAATATGTTCTCTATGAACACTTCAGCTTGTGTTCACTAATTGTTTAAGTTTCATGTAATACAAAATATTAATATTACACCAACTCATTCCTCTATTCACGTTATTGGAAAAGTTTTATGTCCTCTTTTTGCCCTGTGCTAAGCTATCCAGTTTGAATTATCAGCACTGCAGGACTGTAGAGACACCGTTTTGCTCTAGTTAGTCTGTACAAGAGTGTGATGACCATTCTCTTTTCAGCAGAGGGTTAGATCCATAGTTTTAACTCATCAAGCTCTTCACAAAATCCAAGAACAGGTAAATCTATGCTGAGAATAATTTACAGTTCAGTCCTAGGTTTTCCACTGAGCTTCGTACCAGCCTGCCTCTTACCTTCCTTTACAACTGTCTGAACATAGGAAATGAATTCTTTTTCCTACCTAATAAGTCTGAGTGAAAGTCTTTTTATTTCAACTATGATGTAGTAACAGAAATTTACCTTAACCTCCCTTTTCAAACAATGTCACTGGAAAAATTACATAAAACAAATATTTGCATCCATTGGATGACAGGTAACTCGGGACATTGGTCCCTGAAAGGAGAGGAAAAGAATAAGATAGGTCCTTCAATTGCTCCAAGCTGGAAAAAATTTACAGGCTACAGTGTAGAAAGATAGAAACCAAAGAATGTGTCAGGAAGACAGAGTATAGAAGCTGGAAATTTCAAGACAGCTAGAAGTCAGAGAGCAGAGTATTGGAGAAACCGGAGATCCTCAAAGAGCTCTGATGAGGAGAAGAGAGTTCCTTTCAAGTCCTCAGTTGAGTCATGATTGGTACATGGATTGAAGCAACTATTCAGTCCAGGAAAAGAACCACCAAAATGGAGCAAGTTGAATAATCCGAGATTATGCAGGGTTTGTAATAATTCAGATTCCCATAAGCCTGAGTAGAAAAACCTTATGATAAATAAGGCACTGAGTATTCAAAAAGGCCTTGCCTGAGTAGTGGTGCAAATATAGTTCTAGAGTAAAATCTATTTAATAAAGCTTACAAGCAAGCTTCAAAGTAGTCAAACTCTTTCCAATAATTTTACAGTGTTCTAAAGCAAAAATATTTAAAGGTATACAAATGCTGATATACATATCAGTTACTAACATTGGAAAACTCACATGTTCTACTATCTAATCAAAAATTACAAGTCATGAAAATAAGCAAAAAATGTACAAACTGAAACCAATTATGAGAAACAAAAATAATATAGGTGATATGATTAGTAGATAAGAATAATAAAACAGTTAATATTGTGTACATTGAATAGTGCATAAAATGCATTATGTATGTAGGTATAATGCTTTGGCATAATACATGTTCAAGAATGTAGAGGTACGCATGAACATATTTAGGAAATTTATGGAAGTTATAAAAAGAATGAAATCTAACTTTGAGAGATAATAAATACAATGTGTAAGATTAAAAAAACTAAATGTTAAAAATATTATATACTACAGAATAAAACATACTTAAAATTAAAGGCACAGAATTAGAAATTAATATAAGTTATTCAAAATAAAGATGGAAAAGTATTCATAATTTTTAGTAGTTTAGAGAATAACTTAAAGTGACACAAAACATATGCAGCAGAATCTCCATTGCTTACCTAATTGACAACCTCCTTATGTTGACCTAATTTTTGAGAGGTTACAAACCCAAAGATGAAAGATTATTCTGAGGTGCAAGATCAAAGGAAAAGGAAGTCCCAGTTGTGTATGGTCAATGTGGCCTGTATTCTACCGGGTACAGTAGAGTAAAATCAGAAAAGGAATTCCACGTGTGGGCTAGGGTGGACATGAATTTAAAGAGTTAGAGTGGCTGGGATTGGTCCTTCCACCACTTCCTGTGAGGGACATACACTCAACTCTTCCTGAGTGGGTCAGTTCTACCTGAGGTGGTTGACACTATCAATTTTTATAGATCAGACATGCACCTGTACATATCAGTATAGGAGGCCTAGTTCCTTATGTTGACTACCTCCATGTGTTAACTGGTTACTACAGTCCCTTGGGTGGTCAGTTTACAAAGAGGTTCTACTATATTATTAACATTCTCAAAGACAGAGGTTGAAAAATATTTGAAGAATAACAATGGCCCAAAGTATTAACAAACAGTTTGATAAAAAACATAAATTTACAGAGTCAATAATTTCAGCAAAACCCAAGCACAAAAAAACATAAAAAGAACTACAGCATAACATAATGTACTTAAATTATGTAAACCAGAAGCAATCAGAAGAAATAAGGCAAAAATAAGAATGAGAACAAACTTTTCATCAGATACATTTTAAGTCAGAAGGTTGTGGAACACTATATTTGCACTACTGAAAGCAAAAACTGAAACCTTTGAAAGCTATGATTAGTGTATATATCTTTAAAAATCTACAGGGAGAGAAAGGCTTTTCAATGATATACAAAAGCTGGGAAAATTGCTTTTAAAAGAACTGCTATTAAAAAATGTTAAAATTCTTTAGGCAGAAGGAAAATAATTTCAGAGATCTTTACACAAAGAAATGAAAAACACAAAATATGTAGATAAATACATTTCAAAATTTTATGGACCTTTGAAAATATACTTGTCATAATTTGTTGTAAACTGTATATCTACTATTTTTCAAAGTGTTATAACTAACATTCCCCCCAAAGATAAAACAGAATAATACAAAAATGCTCAATTATTCCATGGTAAATCAGAAAAAGATATAAAATAAAACAAAATAGAAAAAACAGAATGAATATGCACATTAGATATTATATAAATTATCACAATAAATGTAAGTGGTCTAAATACTCAGTCAACAAAGCAAATGAACATCATCTTGAGTCTTGTACCTTATGCAAAAATGAACCCAAAATGGATAACAGATTTAAATGTAATACATAAGTCTATAAAACTTTTAGAAACACATATTGGAGAAAATATTTGGAATATAGGGCTAAGCAGAAAGTTCTTAGACTCAATATTAAAGGCAAGATCCATAAGAAAAAAATGGTTCACTGGACTTTATCAAAGTAAAAGTTTGCTCTTCAAAGGATAAAAAGAGAAGCTACAGAATGAGAAACATTCTTATAAATCACATATTGGACATAGGACTAGTATATAAAATACATAAAGAACCTCAAAACTCAACAAAAAACTCTGAACAATCCAACTAGAAAATAGGCAAAAGATATTAAGAAATGTCTCTGAAAAGGACATGCCACTTAAAAATAAGCATATGAAAAGATGTTCAACATTATTGGCAATTAAAAATGCAAATTTAAGCCTCAATGAGATATCACTAGATATACATCAGAATTAATAAAGTAAAAACGAAGTAGTGGCATCGTAGCACTGTGGGATGCTGAGGAGGTTGGATTGACTGAGCTCATGAGTTGGAGACTAGCCTGAGCCACAATGAGACCTTGTCTCTAAAAATAGCTGGGTGCTGTGGTCGGTGCCTGGAGTCCCAGCTACTTGGGAGGCTGAGGCAAGAGAATTGCTTGCTCCCAGGAGTCTGAGGTTGCTGTGAGCTGTGATGCTACCACACTCTACCAAGGGCAACAAAGTGAGACTTTGTATCAAAAAAGAAAAGAAAGAAAGAAAGAAAGCAAAAAGGAGTAGTGGCAACATTAAATGCTAGTGAAGATGCAAAGAAGGTGGATCACTAATACATTCACTCTATGTACTTTGGAAAATAATGTGGCTGTTTCTTATAAGCTAAACATGCAACTAATATCAGGACTCATGTTCACATAGGAACCTGTACACAAATATTTATATCAGCTTTATATTCATAATACCATAATATGGAAACAACCCAGGTATTCTTCAATAGGTAAATGAGTAAAAAATGTGTACTATATTTTCACCTTGAAATGCCAATTAACAATAAAAATGGAACAAACTATGGATATGCTCAACAACCTAAATGTATGTCTAGAAAATAATGCTAAGTGAAAAGGTCAGTTACCAAAAGCTACATACTTTGTAATTCCGTGTGTGTGTGTGTGTGTGTGTGTGTGTTTATTTTAAATAAATTTATTTCAGATTAATGTGAATGCACAAACAACCAGGTCAAATTATATGATTTTGTTCGGTAGAGTTCACCTTGCAGTTATGTCCCACACATAAAAAAAGGTATGCCAACCCCCCCACCCCTTGTCTATTCAATGAGAGCATTCATCATCCCTCCCATCCCTTGTTACTCTTCCCCCCAACTTGAATTAAAATGAGTTTTTCTCCTAAGAAAATGAGTTTTCTGGGCAGACATTAGATCATCTATTGCCTTCATATTAGTATTGAGTACATGGGATATTTGCTTTACCATTCTTGTGATACTTTACTAAGAAGAATGTGTTACAACTTCAACCAGGATATCACAAAAGATGTGAAATCACCATCTTTTTTATGACCAAATAAAATCCCATGGTATGCATGTACCACAATTTGTTAATCCATTCCTGAGTTGATGGGAACTGCAGTTGTTTTCACAACCTTTTATATTTTTGAGATGACAAATTTAGAAGTGGAAAATATATAAATAATTGCCAGAGAGTGATGATGGGAGAAAATTGAGTTTATCTTTAAAAGAGTACCAAGACAAATCTTTGAGGTCATGGAAATGTTCTATTGTGACTGTTGTAAGTCAATTTCATGGGTATGCTATTGAGGAAAACAGGGAAAAGGGCACATAGAGCTTTTCCATGTCATTTTTTACAATTATATGTGAACCTACAATGATCTAAAAATAAAATATTTAATTTTAAAAGTGCACAAGGATTTGAGACAACTTGAAAGAGGACCTTTGAGTGGCAAATAATAACTAAAGCATGTTCAATATCGTTAGTCACTAGAAGAATGCAAAATAAAACTATAATCTTATAATATTATATGTCCTATAGAATTGCTAAAATTAAAAGGCTAGCCACAAATTAAAATAAAAGTCAGATATGTAGCATCATTGCTAGTGGGGAAACAAAATGGTTTCAACACTTTGAAGATAGCCGTTTCCTGGGAAGCTAAAAGTAGTCTGATAGTCTCCTAGTTATTTACCTAACTGATTGGAAAACTTATGTCCATTCAAAAACTTACACGTGAATGTTTACAACAGCTTCATTGCCAGGGCCCAAACCTAGAAAACATCAAGATGTCTTTCAACTATTGAATGGATAAACAAACTATGCTACAATGGAATACTATTCAATAATAAAATGAAATGAGCTATTGATTTATGCAATGACATAGATAAATTTTAAAGGCATTTTACTGAGCAGATGAAACAACCCTGGAAAGGTGATATAACATGCTATGGTTCTATTCAAGTGACATTCTGGAAATTTTAGAAAACAGACGTAAAATAATTGCATTCCAGTCATTGAGGGAGAAGGTAAAGTTTGACTTGGAGAAGCATAGGAGATTTTTCAAGGTGGTGGAAATCATTTGTAAGCTATTGTATAATATTGACACTAGATATTGGTCAAAACTCATCAAAGTCCACCGCACAAAGAATAGGGTTTAATATATGCAAGTCTAAAAAAAAAAAAAAAACAAGCTAGCAGGAGTTCTGGAGAGTGCAAGATTTAATTCAGTCCATGACAAAACAATGGAAGTGTATTTCAAATATATGAAATAATGTCACCGAAGGGGGTAGGAAAAAAAGTGGTGAACTGTACATGTCCCTGTCCTCTAGCTGGGAACGTTGCTTCTCATAAGATAAAGGTTGACAATTCTGAAAGCAATGCACATGTGTACTGAAATGAACCTGGGAACCAGGCTTCTTAATTTTAACAAAGGGAGGTTATAGAGAAGAAAAATGAGAAGACTGGAATACAGCATGTGGTATTGGTTGAGAGTAAGAGACATCAATATAAACTCAAGTCCAGCTTAGTATAAATGCAGACAGATACATATAAAAAAGATTATGAGGGTATAAATTAATATGTATGTGTTTCTGTTGAGAACAACTAGAAACAACAACATTCCAGTACCAATGACCACACCAAGCCCCCAAATCTTGCTTTTTAATACCATTTCCCAGTAAAGAAACCAGGGACCATGGAGAAAAGGCCAGTTGTAGGGCTGGGAGAGGAAACACACAAGATGAGCCTGGAGCATCTTTCAGAGCCAGAATATAATGAAGTTTTTAATAAACAAACAAAAACAAAACATGAACAAAATAGGGGCATGTCACAAAGAATACAGGGGACAACCTGAAAGAGATTCCAGTGGACTTAGAATAACCTGAATAACAAAATAAATATTTTTTTATAAAAAACCCATGATATTGGATCCCAACCCAAAATAGAAAACAAATATATATGTGTCATATTGATATAAATAATTTACGGGATAAACTATGAAAAAGAGACAAATCTCTGCACAGAGGAATGCCAAATGATTCATGTAGATACCCCCTTCCAGGAGGTGGAGCTTAACTCTTCCCCCCTTGTGTGTGTGTTGCACTTGGTGTTTTGCTTCTGAAGAGTAGAGTATGAGGATGGGGGATTAACTTTGCAGAAGAGAAACCTACCAAAGATTGCTTTGACAGATTATCAGGGTTAACACCATCAGTGATAAGCAAAACTGCATATCTTCTAGCTAGGATGTTTTGAGAATAGCACTTTACCTCTGTAATATTCTTTCCCCAAACCCATAACATAGTTGGAACAAGATTTTTAAAAAGTCATAAAATAAATGCAGAGGGATTCTATAAAATTTAGACTAGTAGTTTAAAAAACTGTCACAGGCCTGAGGAATTAAGGAGACTGAATGACTAAATATACTGTGATAGCCTAAAAGGGGTCTTGAAAGAAAAACAAAAACAAAAACAAAAATAGAACATTGGGAAGAAACTTGAGAAACCCAAGAAAATTGTGGTTCATTGATAGTAACATGCAGATACTGGTTCCTTGTCTGAGATAAATGTATCAGAGGCTATCTATGCCAAATTTTTATGAGAATATGGGCATTTTGTATAATGTTGGCTGTTAAAAAAAAACATTTTGGAAAACAGTTTCATTGTTTCCTAGAAAGTTAAATGTCAATCTCTTATATGAAAAAGCATCTAGACTATAGTGTACCTATAGAGAAGCTTATGCCCACCATATCAGTTTACGGTTCTCCAGAGAAATAGAATATAAAGGACACACAGGAAGACCTACACACCAATCTGCTACCTCTAAACTGGAGAATCAAAAAGCTCCTGTCTAGTCAGGAGCCCTGAGAACCAGGAGCACTGATGTCTGTAGGCAGAAGAAGGTGGCCTAGCTCAGGAAGAGAGGAAATTCACCCTTCTATTGTCTGTTTCTTTTATTAAGCTCTCAGTGCTAACTAGATTGTTTGCCCATGTGGTGAGAGTGATATTTATTTCAGTTATTGATTCAAATGATAATCTATTCTGGTGGCCCTTCAGTGGCTCACATCTGTTAATCCTAGCACTCTGAGAGGCCCTGGTGGGTGGATCCTTTGAACTGAGAAGTTCAAGACCAGTCTGAGCAAGAGTAATACTCTGTCTCTACTAAAAATAGAAAAATTAGCTGGGAGTTGTTGTGGGTACCTCTCATCCCAGCTACTTGGGAAGCTGAAGCAAGAGGATCATTTGAGCCCAGGAGTTTGAGGGTGAGCTGGAGTAAGGCTCTGGCACTCCAGCTCAGGCAACAGAGTAAGACTCTGTCTCAAAAACACAAACAAACAACAACAAAAAATTAAAATGATAATGCCTTCTAGAAACACTTCATGGATACACTCAAAGATAATACTTTGCCAGATTTCTGTATGTTCCTTAGCCTAGTCGGTGTAGTGTAACCATCACAATCATATAAAAATTTGTACTCAAACATTCATAGCAGTTTTATTTGTAATAGCCAAAGACAGAAACAATAAAAACATCTGTAAATGGATAAATAGTTAAACCAATTGTGGTATATCCATACAATGGAATACTTCTCAGCAATGAGAAGGGATGAAGTATTTTATTGATACACATTGGAAGACAGATGAATCTCAAAAAGTGTGTTGAGTAAAAAAAGTCAGATAAAACCACTGCACATACTACATGATTCCATTCATATAAAACTAAAAATTGTAATGTGTTCAGAAAGAAAATGCACATCAGAGGCTTCCTGGGGATGGAGATGAGAGAGAAAGAAGTAAAGAGAGATCACAAAGGACATAATAAAAATTTGTGAAGATTGTGGGTATATTCATTATTGTAACTACAATGATGCTTTCATGGGTGTAGATATGCCCAAACTCATCAAATTGCACACATTACATATTTTCTGTTAATCATAGAGTAAATTATACTTCAATAAAGCTGTAAAAATACAACAACAACATCAAAAAAATCATATGTGAATGTATGCTTTAGTTTCTTGGCCAATTACCTTAAGCCCCAGAGATAAAAGTTTTTCCATCCCTGAAGTCCAGAGCCCTCCTCCCCATGGCCTCATTTCCTAACTGAGAAAGACTAATGGGGGAATATGATTTTGCTTCAAGGAAAACCCTGCCCTCGCCTAGGGAGTTGTGCTCTGTTCTTTGTCCCTCAAAAGAAAATCAAACAATAATTTAACATCAGAATATTTTCTAATATCCTGGTTATTCATTCTTAAGACCCCCTGTGAGGCATCAAAAAAGACCAGAAGAGTATGGGTTCAATATAATGCTCTCTCTCTTCTTCCATCCAAAGCTTTCAAAAAGTTTAGATTAATACTTTAACTAGAGTGACCCACTTATACATATAATTTAAATCCCTAAATATAATGTCATCTATATTTGACTATGTCAACATTTCAATGTAATTTATGTTTTTTATGACTAAAAATTGTTGTCTCAATTTTTAAATTTTATTAAACTCTTATTGCTACTCATTTTTAACTATATTTTATTTAAAATATTTCAATGCTTTTTGCTAAATTATATGTAATTTTTTTAATGTATCAGCTTATGTGGAAAATGGCCCTGTTGAGTGTTTGCCACTGAGATGCTCACTTATGGGTGATGATTCCTGCAGGACATTTATTCTCTGGCTACCCAGACACAAGTACCTTCCTGATTATGGGAGGCAGAGACAGGTACTCTCTCTCCCAAAGTTTAGGAGGCAACGTGCAGACAATTATCCGATTCTTGTCCATTTACATATTCCTGTTTAGAAGTTGTCATTTTGGTTTAGCATTCATTCATCATGGCTGCATCCAGTGGCTTGGATATTCTTCTATGACAAAGGAGGCTTACCAAGGCAGCATCAGAATCAGGCTGTTTCTACTATATAACCTTGACTGAAGACCTCCTGCCTCTCTTGGGTGTTATGTAGTTATGTGTCCTTCATGTCTTTTTCCTCTGTATCCTTCCCATAAACTATCATTCCACCTCCGTTTGTTCCAATTGACTTTGGTTGCATGCAATGAAGAATCTTGAAGGACACATCTATGTGCATATACATGTTCATATATCAGTACAATGCATTTCTTGTTGGGCCCTGGTTGGGAGCTACTCTGCATTTTCCATAACCTATGGCATTAGAAGGCTGTATCAAGGGTGAGACGACTTCAAATTCCTCTTCTAGTAGTTAAGACCATGAACTTCAAAGCTATAACCTTGAGTCCATCTCCCAGCTTCCATATTCTCCAAATGTAGAAGAAGTTATTTATCCTCTCTTAGCTTCGATTCCTGTATAAATAAGATGGGAATAGTTATACTTTCACCTTTGTAGAGTTAAGTGAGGATAAAATAATTAACGTATCACAGAGCACTTACCAGATGTCTGGTATATAGTGAGTATTTGCTAAATGTTGAGTTATTTCCACAGTTATTACTGTTGTTGTTGCTCTCTTACTAAGTAGCCTAATAGCCTGTGCTTGAATCCCACTCCAAATGTATTAAGTTTGTAAGTTGGAACAAATGACCTCTGCTCTTTAAGTTTTGCTTCTGTCAGCTCGGCGCCTGTGGCTCAATCGGCTAAGGCGCCAGCCACATACACCTAAGGTGGCGGGTTCAAATCCCCAGCCCGGGCCCGCCAAACAACAATGATGGCTGCAACCAAAAAAAAATGGCCGGGCATTGTGGCGGGCACCTGTGGTC
>CAUYQV010167481.1:0-10031 GCA_963574575.1 Galagoides demidoff | reverse complement strand
TTTTTGAGACGGAGCCTCAAGCTATCCCCCTGGGTAGAGTGCCATGGTATCACAGCTCATAGCCTCATAGCAACCTCCAACTCCTGGGCTCAAGCGAGTCTCCTGCCTCCGCCTCCCAAGTAGCTGGGACCACAGGCACCCGCCACAAGGCCTGGCCATTTTTTGGTTGCAGCCATCATTGTTGTTTGGCGGGCCCAGGCTGGGGATTCGAACCCGCCACCTTAGGTGTACGTGGCTGGTGCCTTAGCCGATTGAGCCACAGGCGCCGAGCCAAAGGTCACAGTCTTGAAGGCAATTGTTCTCAACTCAGGCTACACATTAGAATTCCCTGGGGAACTTAAAAAAAAATCAAACAAACAAAACTTCCTGCACCTCACCCCTAGGGATGCAGATTCAGTCGGTCTGATTGGCAGAGCTCAAGCATTTTTTTTAAGTTCCCAAGGTGGTTGTAACCCACACGCATTATGGAGAAGCACTGTCATGAAACTGAGTTTGATTCTGTTTTCTCCCCCATCCTCTCACTCATGAAAAGCCAGTGAGTCAGGCAGCCAAAAATGAGGCTAAGGGGACTTATTAACTTCTGATTCTTGACAATGAAAGATCTTCTGCACACTCCATTTCTGGGCTAGAAGTGGAGTACACAGATGACTTGCTAGAAAGAATGGCATTTAAACCCCATCATCAAGCCACTGTTCCATGGCCTTATTGATCTAAACAGTGCTGTCCCAAAACACTTTCTGCAAAGGTAGAAATGTTCTCTATCTGCTCTGCCCAATATGGTGGTCACTGGCCAATGTGCCTATTGAGCCCTTGAAAGGTGAAAAAGTGAATTTTATTTTAATTAATTTGCATTTAAATACAAGTGGCTAGTGGCCACTGTACTGGAAAACACAGAGGATGTTTTCTGTCTCTCCAGGGTTACAGAAATTTTAAAAAGTCTGATAAATTCTGTAGAACTGTGAAATTTACAAAAAAATTTACCTTAAGATAGCTAAACTCAATGGTCTTTAAATTATCAAATGGAATCCTAACTTACTCAAATTAAGACTCAATTAGGAGAAATTTTAACATAATTTTTCAACTTGGACTAGCTTCCTGGCATATTCTAAACACTGAGCTTTGAAGGGAACATCCCTGCCCTTTTCTTTTGAAGACTCGTCATGGTAATAATTGAGCTAGTCATCAAAATCACCAGGAGTTTGCGGAAGAATAAGATTACCATGTGCTGGGTGGACTGGCATGCACCTGCAGTCCCAGCTGCTCTCAGGTGGCTGAGGGCAGCCTGGGCAACATGGTAAGATCCCATCTCTAAAAAATGGGCCAGGCACATTTGCAATGTGTGTTGGTTCAGACCTGTCACACCTGTAATCCTAGCACTCTGGGAAGCTGAGACGGGTGGAATGCTTGAGTTCAGGAATTCGAGACCACCCTGAACAAAGCAAGACCCTGTCTCTACTAAAACTAGAAAAACTAGCCAGGTATCAAGTTGCACCTATGAGCCTGAGAGTTTGAGGTTGCTGTGAGCTATGGCACATGGCCACTCTAGCTTGGGCAACAGAGTGAGGCTCTGTCTCAAAAAAATAAATAAATAAAATTTAAAAATTTAAAAAAGAATATGACACAGTGAAGCTGATTTCGACTCTTAGCTACTCGCTCTGCTCGTCTACTGGGATAAAACACTCTTGCCTTCTCCTCCTTCAAACTGCTTATTCTTCTTCCAAACCAAGATGTGATCTTTCATTTAACCACTTGCCCCCAGGACAAGTCTGAACCAACACACATTGCAAACCAAGGTCACCTCTAAGGACAAGTTTTTTTTTAATCAAGTTTCATAATTATTTCCAATTATACCAACTGCATTCCCATGTCCACTCTAGGTATGCAGACTCTCACAGAACTTAAAGTTCACACATTTTAAAAGCTTAAAAAATAAAAATAAGGGCAATTCTGTCTCCTGGAGCAAAAGTAAAAGATAGTTTAGAGTTGAAGCATGCCTCATAGGCACTGCTGAGCACAAAAGTGCTTACTTTTGCTTAGCCCAAATCCCCTTGCCCACCTCTAAGTAGAATCAATGTGAGCCTTTTATTAATGATTGAACATTTCTCCAATAATTTAAAGTAGTGGTCAACTATCTCTCACTTTCCATAATAATAGCTGGTGCTTTCTGAGTGTTTACTATACGCTAGGCCCCATTTATTTATCTAAGTATTACTACTGTCCTCTGAAACAGGTACTATCAATAGAAGCTGAGGCTCAGAGAGGTAAGGTAACTTGCCCATAGCCACACAGAAAGAAGAGTGAGATCTGAATCCAAGACTGTCTGATTTTCTGGTGGAAATCCTTTGAGTTATGAACAAAAAACAAACATGCAGTTACAGTATTAGGTACAAGGCTGAGCGACTGCCCCTGTGATCAGACTACAGCTCAGTGAGGGAGTTTGGTGTTGCAGGGTTCAGAAATTCTGGACCTCTGTCTCTGTTTTAGGGCTTAATCAGGACAGAGAGTGGAAAGAGGGGCTTTGGGGAGCTCTTCTGGTTCTGCCAGCACAACTGCACCCAAAAGGTAGTGGTGCAGTGGGAGGTAGTGGGATCCAGCAATAGGATTCCAGGGGAGAAAGGAAAAGCTTTCATTTGGGGGCAGGGAGAAATCAGGGGAGTGTTCCTGGAGGGAGCAGCTGAGCTGGATCTACTGCACCTATGGGGTTGGTAAAATTTAGACATCAGAGATTCCAGGGAGGGCATTCCTAGAGGAGAAAAAACAGCATAAGCAAAGGCAGCAAGTGGGAAAGAAGTATGTTCACTGACCTGGGCTATAGCAAAGGAAGCAGGAAGGGAGGTGGTGGTCAGTATGCAGAGTGGGCAAGAAGCAGGGTCTCCAGGGGGCTAAGCCAGAGCAGAGGGAGCCCAGAAAACACCCAATTAACCATCCTAGGACCTGTTTTGCATGCCAGACCTGGTGCCCCAGCCCTTTCCAGCTGTGTGGCCTTGTCCAAGTCCCTTATCCTTTCTGGGCCTCATTTTCCCTGAGGAGGGCACTGAAGGTTCTTTGCTGATCTGTGAGCCTAATTTTAGAAAAATAAACTGGTGCTAAGAATACAGGTTATTAGTTTTTCTTACTTCTACTTTTCCACATTATATATTAGGAAATCTTAAGAATGTATTGGTTGAAATTGGGTAAAAAGTCTATTGGTTCAGAGCGAGGGCATTGAGGTCAGACTACTATGCGTCCTAGGAAGGGACCACCTCCAGAAGCCTCACATTCCTCCTCTGACAAATGGGGACAGCAGTGATATTTACTCCATATGACTGCTAGGGGAAGTACGCCAGTGGTTACTTCGAGGGGCTTTGAACAAGGCCTGGCACCCAGTACTCGCTTATTTATGTCAGCTATTATCAATTATAAAGTATTTTAAGCTCCCAGCCAGGTAGAGCCAGCCATTAGGGATTTCTGAGCAGGTGAGAGAGTAAGACAAATCCTGGCCTCCAAGTCCCTGTTCTTCTTAATCAGCTAGCTCCTAGGGTACAAAAAGGGCTCAGTGTACTTATTCCCTGAATGCACAGACTCTAGACCCTCTGGCTCCCTCTTCCTCCCTCCAAGCCTCACTCTGTCAACTTGGTTTCCTGCACTGCCGGTGGTTTGAGGGGTGCAGATCTTGCACGCACTCTGCCCCGCAGCCGGCGTTATACAATCCGCATTTCTAAGGCGGCCCGGGAGCCCGAGTCAGCGGAGGCGGGGGACCGCAGGGTGGCCGGCGGGCATCAGGCTGTCAGGGCAGCTGGACTGCATCCTGACTCCAGGGTTTGGAGAAGGAGCGGGCGCAAGGGAACCCGCAAGGGAACCGGCACTGGGGCAGGCTAGAGAAAGCTGAAAGGCCGCTGGGGGAGGTCCTGTGGGGTGCAGTGGTTGGGGACAACACCGGGAAGGTGACAAGGAGCATAATGTACGGGAGGATGAACTGCAGCCCTTCTCCAGGAAGTGAGAGAACGAAGGTGCTGAAGCCCGCAACCACGCAGGCACTGGGAAGGGCGCGTCGGGGCTGGGGAGGAGGAATAGAAAGAGGGCGCAGGTCCCCGACCCACCCTCGCTCCCGGCTTAAGGGGACTAGCAGCCGGACCTGGGAAGTGAGGGTACCGGAGTTCGGGAATCTCAAGGCACCGGAAGGGAGGGCTGGCGCCGACGCGGGAAAACGGAATAGAGAGAGAGGTGCAGGTCCCGGTCTCATCCTCACCCGTGTGTCGCTTGGGGGGGAGGCTAGGCTGCCGGACTCAATGAGTCAGGGGTAGGTCACCGAGCCATTGGGGGCGCCCCGTTCCCCTTGTCTCGCCCGCCTCGACCCCGCTCACCTGCCCGGCCTCAGCTACCTGGGTCCCGCAGCCGGAGCCCGTCCCCAGCACCGGCTCTGCCCGGCTGCAGAGAGCCCTCAGCTCCCGGCGCCCGCGCCCGCTCCGCTCCGCTCGACTCCCTTAAAGGCGCAGAGCACCGGCCGGCATCCTCCGACAGAAAAGCAGCACCTTCCGCACTTGGTTCCCCGCACTGTCTCCGACCGCCGAGTCCTGTTTTGGGTCTCCGGGGCGCTTATGCCTCTCTCCTTCGCGCCCCGGACCCACAGCTTTAAACTCGGAGGGGTAAAGTTAGTATCCTGCACAATCCGACCCCGAGACCTTCCTCCAAGCCCCCGAGAGCCAAAGCCAGAGCGCAAGCGCCTACTGTGTTCCAGAGGCAGACGTCAATCATCCGGGCCCCGCCTCCGCCCCAAGGGCTCTTGGTGGGGCGGGGCGTGGGGGAGGGCATTCCAACCCCAGGAGCCGCAATCCCATAGTAAGAACCCAGAATTCTTGAGGCTTTGTTTCATTTGCTGGGCACCTACTGTGTGCCCGGCGCTGCTGGGCGTTACACCTACCAAAGTTACTCAGGATCTCTGCCCTTAAAGGGCCCAGAGAGAAAGAAAGGGAAAGACGCCGGTTCGCGAGCAAGCGAAGGGACACCTCTTAACGTCAGTCGTCTCATTTGATCCTGTGACACTACGGTTGGCTTCCTTTCTCAGAAGAAACTGAGGCTCAGGGAGATGGAGACTTGTGCAAGGGCTCAGCCCAGGGTCCCAGTAAAGGTAGAAGTGGGAATTCCAACCCAGGATCTTCTGACTCTAAAGCTGGATGGGCATGGGCATCTAGAAAGGCATTCAGCCACCCCTAGTTATAACCCCATTATGATCGTGTTTTCTTTTTAGCAATAGTTGAACAACTTGGCCTGGCTACTCCTTCCTGTTTTACATGTCTCATTTTAGCTGTCACTTCCTCCAGGAAGACTTCCCTAAA
Source organism: Galagoides demidoff (assembly GCA_963574575.1). Taxonomy (NCBI): domain Eukaryota; kingdom Metazoa; phylum Chordata; class Mammalia; order Primates; family Galagidae; genus Galagoides; species Galagoides demidoff. Next base: position 4,716 of record CAUYQV010167481.1, on the reverse strand, counting down.
CCCTCTTTGGGCTCACACAGCACTGTGGGCTACTTCTGTCAAAATATACATTCCTGGCTCAGCCCCCATAGTGCTCAGTGGTTAGGGCTCCGACCACCTACACTGGAGCTGGCGGGTTTGAACCTGGCCTGGGCCTGCTAAACAATAATGACAACGACAACAACAACAAAAAAATAGCCAGGCATTGTGGTGGGTGCCTGTAGTCCCAGCTACTTGGGAGGCTGAGGCAAGAGAATAGCTTAAGCCCAAGAGTTTGAGATTGCTGTGAGCTATGTGGCACTCTACCAAGGGTGACATAGTGAAACTCTGTCTCAAGAAAAAAAAATAGATTCCTTAGTATAATGAGTATTTACTAAGCACTTGCTAAGTGCCTTCATGGCACTCAGGTCTTCCTGCTGCACTAGCTCTTGGCTTGCTAATCCATCTCCCACTCCAGACATTGGAGGGCCATGGCTCAGCAGGAATCTTTTGGTCATTTTAATCTACCACAAAGGTAGCCCCAGGCCTAAGCCCACCAACCTCTAGGCTGGTGGAGCCTGGCTGAGTTGGGCAGGTCTTGAGTTTTAGTTATTTTTTGATTAAAAGAATTAATTTCATAAGGCTAGGTGCCATGACCCACGAGTGTAATCCTAGGATTATGCGACGCCCAGGGTGGATTACCTGAGCTCATGAGTTGGAGACCAGCCTGTGTAAGAGTGAGACCTCATCTCTACTAAAAATCAAAAAACTACCCCAGAGTTGTGGAGGCACCTATCATCCCAGCTACTCAGGAGGCCAAGGAAGGAGGATTGCTTGAGCCCGGGAGTTTGAAGTTGCTGTGAGCTGTGATGCTGCAACACTCTACACAGGGCTACAGAGTGAGATTATGTCTCAAAAAAAAATTAATTTTTTAAAGATGGTTAAGACTGGCCTCAAGCAATCCTCCTGCCTCAGCCTCCTAAAGTGCTGGGAGTACAGGCATGAGATGCCATGCTCAGCGAAGGTCCTGAGTTTTAGAGTGGGACATGGGCAAGAAGCCCAGAGATGTGGCAAAGGTGCATCTGTGAGGCCACCTATGACCACTCATGTCTATAAAGACTGCCTTGTCAGGGCAAATGGAACTCATCTGGAGTTTGGGACAATCTCTCTGGCTTGGGAGCATCTTTTTTTCCTTTATTGGCAATGTCATCATTCAGATTTCAAGGGCTGCATTTGACTCACTTCGGGAACTAGAGCTTCAGTGGCAATTTACTCATCAAAGGGTAGGTTGCTCAGTCCTATTCCTCTGGCCTTATTTTTGCATGGACAAACTTTAAACTTTCCAAGGCAGCTGTCCACCAAGATCCCCAGAGCAGGCCCAGAGAGGCAGCAACAAATAAGACTGACCTGCCCTTTAATCCCCATGGACCACTTACTGGCCCTGCAATCTTGGGCTCAGGGAGCATCAAACAGGAATTGAGGGTATGAATAAATGAATAAACAATGAAATCGATAAATGACTTCCTGGAAGGCCCCACCTGGAAGTTATCAATAAACTTTACCTGGTATATTTGAAAACAACTGTTCTTTAGTTTTTAAGTTTTCCCTCTCCAAAACGTTAAAAATGGATAGTTCAATAGTTTTGTTTTAGTTTTTTAAACTCATAGCCCATGACCTTGGGGAACTCCAAGAATCCATAATTTCTGTATGCAGAGGGTTTTTTTCCCCCTCAGAGTTTTATATTAATATTTAAAAATATGTGGTTGAGTCCCAGGTGGGAGTCACATTCTGGATGACTATTCTCCACCTGATGACTGACAGGGGAGAGGCATTCTTGGATCCAGTTTTACAGTGAGGTCAAGGAGGCAAAAGGATATAAGGGAATTTACTTCTGGTCCCTTCATGAGTTAGCAATCCCTCTGAGCGTTGAAACTGAGAAATCGGGGGTAGGTGGGAGGCCTGAGAGCAGCCCCAGAGGCTTCCTACTTCCCAGATGACACCTTCAGTCATGCTCTATAGAAACTCCTTATCATCTGGCAGGTCTCACCCCAGCATTAGAAAAGAGTTTTGAAACCTCACCCCTGCCCACAACTGCAGCAGAATTCAGGCTTTGCCCTATCACGTAGTCTGTAGATGTCTCCTGGATTCAGCAGCACATCAGTCAGAGGTGAATGGTGTCTATGGTGCACTGTTTATTGCACACTTATTACCTGCAGAGGCTGGGCATCAGAGCACTTAGTCCTCCCATCACCCTATGAGAGGCACTAACTACACATGGAAACACTGAGGCACAGAAAAGTGAACTGACTCACTCAAGATCCCATAGCCATTATATAGTGGGGCCAGCAGTGAAAGGAGTCCTTCATTTACTCAACAAACATTTCTAAGAACTTAACTACATGCCAAATACTTTCTGCGTGAACAAAGACACATTTCTTGCTTTTCAAGGACTTAGAGTCTATTTACAATAAGAAAATATTAGAAACTATTCAATCAGGAAATCACACACATACTATGATGGAATTACACAATGGCCATGTCAGCACTTGGACACGTGTGTAGGAAAAAAATGAAAAAAACAAGATTCCATGTGTGTACAGATGCCAGCTGGGCAGCACCCCTAGGCTAATGAGCCATTCCCCAAGCACTTCCTCTGTGGCAACTCTGAGCCAACCACTCAAGAAATTATGTTAGAAGACTTTAATAAATGAGAGTCCCATTTCAGAGTCCCTCTGCCCAGTCTGCAACTCCAATGTCACCACCTAGCAGCAGCCTTACCTGTTTATCCAGAAAAAATTAATTGTTCCATCATCTGTTCCGTAGCACACTGTATGTGAGGATATCTTCATTCATTTAGGCATTATGAGTAGCACAGAATAGACAGACAGTAATTAGTTACCATGTGTTAAGCTTTTCCTTTGTGCCTCACCTTATGCTCAGTGCTTTATATGCATTATACTCTTGAATCCTCTCACCAACTTATGAGGTGGGTACTATCATTAGTCCCATTTGGTAGGTGATGAGATTTTTGAGGCTCAGAGAGGTTAGATGGCCTACCCAAGGTTACACAGCTTTGTGATATTGCAAGGATCCAAACAAAGTTGTGTATGTCTGAACACAAAATCTATTCTCTAACCACTAAGCTACCTGCTGACATACAAGTAATGGAATTAAATATGAAAGATATGACAAAGTTTCACCTTGAAAGTGCTTGGACTCAGCAATCTATAAAATAGTAATACTTTTAGGCCAAAAACTATCTTTCCAAATGTCTCAAAATATTGCTTATTCATTTATTTGTGAATTAAATGTGACTGAGCACTTACTTATGCATAGGACTCAAGCTATGGAAGATGCAATTTGACTTTTTCCTTCAAGAAGAATAATCTAGGAGCTAGGTGCGGTGGCTCACACCTATAATCTTAACACTCTGGGAGGCCAAGGAAGGTGGATTGCCTGAGCTCATAGGTTCAAGACCAGCCTGAGCCAGAGCGAGACCTTGTCTCTAAAAATAGCCAGGGGTTGGGGCAGGTGCCTGTAGTCCCAGCTACTTGGGAGACTGAGGCAAGAAGTTCACCTGAACCCAAGAGTTTGAGGTTGCTGTGAGCTGTAATACCAAGGCACTCTACCAAGTGCAATAAAGTGAGACTCTGTCTCAAAAAAAAAAAAAAAAAGAAAGAAAGAAAAGAAAAAAAAGGAGAACAGTCTAGCCAGGCATGGTAGGCTGTAGTCCCAGCTACTTAGGAGATAAAATGGGAGGATTGCTTGATATTGGGAGTTCAAGACCAGCCTGGGCAATACAATGAGACCCTTATCTGTTTTTTTGTTGTTGTTGTTAGTTTGTTTTCTATCTTTTTTTTGAGACAGAGTCTCACTATGTTGTCCTTGGTAGAGGGTAGAGTGCTATGGCATCACAGCTCACAACAACCTCAAACTCTTGGGCTTACATGAGTCTCTTGCCTCAGCCTCCCAAGTAGGTGGGACTACAGGTGCCCACCACAACACCCAGCTATTTTCGGTTGTAGTTGTCGTTGCTGTTTGGCAGGCTCGGGCTGGATTCAAACCCTCCAGCTCCGGTGTATGTGGCTGGCACCTTAGCCGCTGAGCTACAGGCACTGAGCCGAGACCTTCATCTTAAAAAAATTATTTTTGATCTTTTTAAAAAAGAGAACAGTCTAAATTATGTACACCTGAAAAAAAAGAACATCAGTGCAGGCTGGGTGCCTGTAGCTCAGTGGTTAGGGCGCCAGCCACATGCCCTGGCTGGTGGGTTCAAACCCAGCCCAGGCCTGCTAAACAAACAAACAAACAAAAAATAAAAAAAAGTGTTGTCGTGAGCGCCTGTAGGCCCAGCTATAGGGAGGCTATAGCAAGACAATCACTTGAGCCCAAGGATTTGAGGTTGCTGTGAGCTATGATGCCATAGCACTCTACCAAGGGTGACAAACTGAGACTGTCTCAATTAAAAAAAAAAAAAAGAACATCAATGCAGGAGTTAAAGTAATAAGAATATATCACAAGACAATAAGTTAACATATGTCATATACAGTACATAATCAAAGAAAGGACTCAATGATCAGGAAGTTCTAAAGTTGTAATTCTTACTATATTGATTCATTTGCTGAAAATCCCAGTTGAGCACAGCTCTAGGCCAGAAAGTATTTTTTTTTTTTTTTGAGACAGAGCCTCAAGCTATCCCCCTGGGTAGAGTGCCATGGCATCACAGCTCATAGCAACCTCCAACTCCTGGGCTCAAGC
>CAUYQV010167480.1:0-41407 GCA_963574575.1 Galagoides demidoff | reverse complement strand
TGCAACCAAAAAAAAAAAAAAAAAATGGCCGGGCGTCGTGGCAGGTGCCGGGGGTTCCAGCTACTTGGGAGGCAGAGGCAGGAGACTCTCTTGGGCCCAGGAGTTGGCGGTTGCTATGAGCTGGGGTGCCATGGCACACTACCCACCCCCCTGGGTACCTTGAGGCTCCTTCTCAAAAAAAAAAAAAAAAAAAAAAAAGTTCCTTGCGACTTGTTATTAAAAACAATGGGCAGAAATCTTCAGATTTCATAAAACATCTATATTTCAGAATCAATAGCTTTCTTGACAAAAGGCTAGTGTGCCTCTATTTTAATATCACTAGCAACACAATATCCAATTTTTTTATCACTGTGAAGTTAATCATTAGAAAAGTCTCATTTGAAATTTAAATAATATTTCAAGTCACAAACCCAAAATTCTGCCTTCTGAAAAAAAACTACATGTTTATTTTTCAAACTCAGTTTTCTCAGTTCCAGAATTCTCCCTATACTTTTTTCTAGAATCTTCTCTATGGTGGCCCCACTCCTTAGACTTACATTTGCTTTACTTATATATTTCTTAAAATACCACCTAGACATATGGAAGACTCTTCCATCAGAGCTAGTCTTTGGCAATTCTGCTCATGTAATTTTAAAGAAGTCATCCAGGGGCCATATAAATATTTAATAAAGATGTAAAGAATTTAACTGAATGTATTAGATCTGAATATTTGATGTTATACCATGTACACAAGTATCAAAATGATATTTTAAAAGCACTCTCACATGTGATATTTTGTTTTATTTCTACTTTAATCCTGTGAAAACAGGTAATAGCTACATTTTTAAAATTAAATTTTAAAAAGCTATTCAGAGAAGATGACAGTCAAGTCTCTATAGCAGGAATTAATGAGGTAAGCCTAGACGTGGATGCTAACTATTCTCCAAGTATTATCTAGTCAAGATATACAGATATCAAAGAGCAGCTATTAACCAAATAACTTATATGCCTAGCATAGCATGAGATATTCAATGGGGTGGTAAATTTGAACAAGCAGGAGAATGACTTAATAGGCATGAATAAGATTGACAGGTATTATGTACTCCAAAGAACAGAGAAAAGAAAGAATAAAAAAAACCATGTTGGGCCTCAGAGAAATGTAGGACACCACGAAGTACACCAAAAACAAGGGAAGAAGGAGAAGAAGATGAGAAAAAGAAAGGACCCAAAATAAATATTTGAAGAAACAGTGGTTGAAAAAATATGGCAATAATGTTTCTATGGATAACTTGAATGACATTATAAGCTAACTAGACCTCTATAGAATACATCACTCAACAACAGAATATATATTCTCATTCATATTTTTTCTTTGTCCCTATTAAAGGATTAAGGAACATTATTCCCATTTCATTTAGTCAGCCTGAATCCAGTTTTCCAAAATTAATGTGTAACAGGCCATTACAACTGAACTTCCAATTCTCTACATCTGCCCTTAGAGCCACCTCCCAGGTGTCATCCAACATTCCTCCCACTTAACACTGAGATTTTCCATTCTGTTTGTGATCCACCAGATATATTTATTTTGTTCCTGAGATGGACTATTTATTTAAAAATGAGGCATTTTTATAGTGACTGGACAAAATTGGGGCTCAGATAAAAAATATGAAACTGTACAAGTGCCATCTATTCCAGAACACACCTCCGTAAGTTAATGCTCCTGAACACACACATTAACTTTCAGAAAATAGTAAATATTTCATGAATCTTTATTATTCCTATAAAATCCCAACTTAAAATAAATAGTCCAGTTTTTTAAAGGTTCATGCACCAAATGGATTCAATTAAATTTATGTCCTACCATGATTCCACATTGAACTGTGCCATGTAAGCAACACTATTTCAGTATGGAAAGTAAGTCCATTGCCAATTCAAAGCATTCTAATACTGTTAAGGTCTTTGCACTTAAACTGCCATTAGAATTTCAGCCCTCTCAGGAAAGAAGAATTATCTTTTCTGATCTCAAAATAAACCGTAATTTAGTGCCATTTTAAATTAGAATTTATTACATAAATTTAAATATAAACAAAAAGATAGTTTATATATGTCATATACTGTAAGAGTAGAAAAATGTTGATGAAAATAATTTTTTTAATTTTGTGAATAGTACTGTAAATAAAAGTCACTAACTGGTTATGTATTTGTACCTTTGAAATGTGATTTCTTATTTTCTAGAGTCATCAAGATGGTGAGTGAGACCTCCAGGCTACTCAACAAAGGCAGTACTGCTTCTGGGAACCCCATGCTCATGAAAATGCCTTGATGCCCTTTCTGAACTTCCCACCAAGACAGTGTGCAACTGGGCAACATTTTCAATGAGAAGCCTCCCTTGACCATTCCAGAAGTGTTTCCATAGTGTTCCAGTTCAGCCCTGAGCTTGCCTCTGTTGGACCACATACCACAACAGACAGCCATTGCTTTCTTCTGCGTCTTTCCTTTGTACATGATAATAGTTTTCCTTATAAACTATTGGCTGGGTAAAAGAAAACCTATTTCTGAAAACCTATCAATGTCAGGGTCATTATGAAAGAGGTCAATGTGTGGTGTTTGTTTTTCCAATCTTTAAATACTTCACTTAGGAAAATGGTCTCCAGTTGCATCTAAACCTTTGCAAAAGACATTAATTCATCCTTTTTTTGTGGCTAAGTAGTATTACATGGCATATGCACACCACGTTTTATTAATCTACTCAGGGATTGAAGGGCACATGTTAATTCCTCATTTCTACACTTTTAAATTGTGCTCCAATAAACATTTGAGTGCGGGTGACTTTTTGATAGAAAGACTTGTTTTCTTCTCCCTTTGGGTAGATAACCTATCGTGGAATTACTGGATCAAATAGTAGGTCTAATTTTAGTTCTTTGAGGAATCTCCATATCGTTTTCCATAGAAGTTGGAACTAACTGTTGAGTACATATGTGCACAGAGGGAAGTAAAACAGCAGTGGAAATTGAGCAAGGGGAAGGAGGAAAAGGGAGAGGCAAAAACCTACCTAATGGGCACATTGAACACTATTTGGGTGATGACTCAAGCATTACAAAAGACACACATTAACCAAAACATTTTACTCCCTTAATATTTTGAAATTAAAAAAAGATCAATAATTATTGCGAGGATTGAATAGAATACTTTGTGATCCCAGCTCTTATATGTAATTTGTCTACATTGCCAAGAGAAGATATTGTGTGTTTGTGTACATTTGGGTGTCTTTATGATGACATAAGAGATTAATAAGTACTTGAAGCCATGTTCTGTGCTCATCATTGTCCATTATCTACACTGTACACACTAGTCCCATTACAACTCACAATGGTTATAGTAATTTAGTCACAGCTTCATAGAAATATTTACAATCTCACAAAAAGACTTTTTGATACATAAAATTGATTGTGATACTTAAAGTTTTACTAATTTTTAGAAAGTTGGATCCATTACATTGAAATCACACTTCAAAGATATACAATTGCTATATCCGACTATCAGATGCAATCAAAAACTGTAGAACTATTCAAAACATTCTCAAGACAAAGTAGGGGAGGGCGGCACCTGTGGCTCAGTGAGTAGGGCACCAGCCCCCTATACTGAGGGTGGCAGGTCAAACCCGTCCCTGGCCAAAACTAAAAAAAAAAAAAATGGCCAGGCTTTGTGACAGGCACCTGTAGTCCTAGCTACTCGGGAGGCTGAGGCAAGAGAATCTCCTAAACCCAAGAGCTGGAGGTTGCTGAGAGCTGTGATGCCACAGTACTCTTCCGAGGGGAATAAAGTGAGACCCTGTCTCTAAAAAAAAAAAGAAAGAAAAGAAAAGAAAGACAAAGTAGGGTAAATGCAAATTAGTCATACCAATTTTTATTGTTTCATAGTGTCAATTTGTAAAAAATTATGGCACTTTAGAAGTAAAAATGGGTAAATAAGAGAGTAGAGAAATACTAATCAAACATTCCAAAAATGAAAGCAAAATCTTTAAGCCTTTATTTATTTACAGCATGAATAATTTAATAGCCACCTCAGATTTAATTATAAGCCATGGTCAATTTGCTCATTTAGTAACAATGTGTAAAAATGAATAATTTCTATGCACTAGATAAAATGTTAAGAATTACTATAATCCCAAAAGAATTATAAATAACAGATTGTTTTCCAAAACATTTCTGACAATAGAATAGATTTTCTATTATGAAAATTGAGGATAGATTTTCATCATTTAAACTTTATAACTGGGATTGTATATAAACACTGTCCATAGAACTTAGCTTACACATTGTGGAGACAGGGAGACATGAATAAATTTATTTGTTTAAATTATATTTTGTTCTAACTATACTTACAATAATGAGAATTAATAATGGCTCACTATGTGTAAGATGCTGTTCTGAGAGCTTTTCCTTTATAAATTTTTTAAACTCCTACAATAACACAGTATGGTAGAGATTATTCTAATACTGCTTTAGTTTGCAGGTCAGAAACTGAGGCATAGAGAAATAATAAACATGCCCAAGTTTGCAGAATACATGGCTGAGAGAAACTTGAACAATTTGACTTTAAAGTCTGTCATTAAAGCCTTGGGCTGTCCATGGAGCAATTCATCACTTTTACTTAAATAGAAATAATCATAACAATTTGATAATATGTTGATCAATATTAAAAGATACTTTAAGAGGGGCAGCACCTGTAGCTCAAAAGAGTGGGGCGCTGGCCCCATATGCCAAAGGTGGTGGGTTCAAACCCAGCCCTGGCCAAAAACTGCCAAAAAAAAAAAAAAAAAGATACTTTAAGATGAGCAATTACGATAATGAGGAATTATCACTCTAATAAAGAACTAATCTGTCCATTTGGAAACTTCATTATTCCTTGAATGAAACTCCAGAGGTACCTGGGAAAATCTCTGCTTAGCTGAATAACAATCTCTGACTTCTAAGTAACTCATGTTCTAATTTGCTGTGTTTTTATGCTCAGCAGAAATTGGCAAGGCAGCAATGGGTGCAAGCAACATTTAGAAAGTTAGTAAGACCTAAATTTGAGTTCTGGCTTCATCACTCAGTAACTTTGAGATTCATGGGGAACCCTTTTATATCCCTGTGCTTCAATCTTATTCTGCTAAGTGGGGATAATGATACGTAATTTATAGTTTGAAAATTACATGAATTTCATCAGTAATTCTGCCTAGCAAGGGATCTAGCTACATATATGTTAGCTAAGTGTTCAATATAATTTAGTTTCCTTCACACATAGTGGAAACAGTTGAAGATGATAAATAAATATCTTTGATTTGTTCTTTAAGTTTTGAAATTACGAAGAAGTTATAAAATGCTATTATTTTCTATAAAAAGACAAGACAGTGTGGCTGATTTTTTACACTATTTTGATTTTCAGTATGATTTTTGTGACATAATCTCTATAATAATTTAAAATGGGTAAAAAGAGGTTCCTTATCTGTTGTTTTAGTTTTAATCCTTCTCAAATAAATACTTGATCTCATTCACAAAAAAATCAATGAGTCATTACTGGCAAAAGACAGTGTTTATTAAATGCTTGTTTGAACCATTGCTTCAAAGAAGATTTTAGTTAATGTGCTAGTTAATTCCTTTTTTTATCTATGCTATTCCTCAAGGCACTTTAGAACCAAGAACTTAGTATTTTGTAGGAGCTTTTTGGTTCATAATAAGTAAATATATCTCCTATGCTCTCAATATAACTATAGCTAAAAGCAGTTTGCTCAGCCATTCCCTCTAATAACTTGCCCAGGAGAATGTAGGATAGAATGTGTGTTTCTGTGGTATCATTGAGCCTCAGGGGAATTCTTAGTGAAGAAGCTTCTGATTCCTCTTGAGAATACCTGCCTTCTCTGTAGAGTAAAATTGCAGGACTTCAAAAGAAACGTCTGCACGCTGGATTGAATTTCTTCATCGTTGTGTAGGTACTTACTTGATGCTTTTGATAAGATGGTGAGCAGGAAATCATATACCATGTATTGAACCGTAAAAGCGCTACACCATGTGTTAGGGCACTTGTTTAAGAACATTCAATTAAAAATTTATAAAGAGAAAGGAAGAATAAGAAATACAAATACTCTTAGTCTTAAAAAAAAAAAATGTGCTTTTGACTTTTGTCGATTTCCAAAAGGGATGAAACTAATATCCTGATTGTTACATATAACTAAAAGCCTAATTAGACTGATATGTTCTTTGAAAGTGGTTTATATGGAGATCAGAATTCAGTTTAGCATATGATTTAAGAACATAGACTTTTGTAGTAAGAACTATTAAATATAAATCTCACTTGATCATTCATTAAATGCTTAATCATAGCAAGTTATTCAACTTACATAAATCTTGACCTCAGAACATACAAAATGGACATAATGATATCTCATAGTTTTCTTATAAAGATAAATTAGATGACTATGCAAAGTAATAAGTACAATTTCTTATTATTTACAGAATAAATATTCAATAAATATAAGTTATTCAATTTTAGAAGCAGGGAGGATAGAAAAACCAGCTTAGAGATGACAGAATTAGAACTAATTAGGCCAGAATGGGCATGTAAAAATATTGGAAAAGGCTTGCAAAAAAAAATAAGGAAAAAACAATATTGACAAAGGCTAAGAGAAAGATTTATGCTGAATTTATGCAAAATATGACAGGTTTAATTAGGCTAAATAGTAGAGTGTATGAATAATTTTTTATTTATGGAACATTGTTCATTAGTTACCAAAACACATATTAGAATCCTCATCTATAATTCTGGAATTGTCTATTTTTCATCCTAATTCTGTTTTGTTTTGTGTATTTTGAGGTCATGTTTTTAGGAGAACACATTTTAGATTTTGTATTTCTCCTTTGCTAGTTTAAGCTGTCATCACTATGACATTATCTTTTAGTAGAATCTTTTGTAATTGTTTTATTCTATATATTTGCTGAACTGTAAAGTATGTCACAATAAATAACATTGAATTCATACACTGTGTATTCCAAAAAAATGATTTAAACTGGAAGTCATTATTGAAAAATATCCAGACAATTTTATAAGGAGAAAATAATCCCCACATTCTTAAATTATCCTTGGGGCAATTATATAATCATAAAGATAAGTTGCAAAGATCAATTGTATTCCTACATATTTACAAAGGATATTTGGAAACAAAAAATTTTAATTCCAATAAAACATTGAAAACAAAACACGTGTATATCCTATAAATGAAAAATTTTAAAAAAACCCTAATACAGCTAATTAAAATTAGAAATATAGCATTTGGGGGGATCAGAAGTCTCAGTATTGTAGAGATGTCAATGATCTCAAATTGATTTCTGGATCCAATATTATCCCAAACACACTCTGAGCAAGATTTTTTGTAGAAGTTGTTATTGAAAAGTGAAGGATTTCAACAAGCCAAAACAGTTTCTATGAAAAGAACAAAGTTGGAGGACACATACCACTGAACTTATTATAATTGCACAGTATCAGCATAGGATTGATGTAGCAATTAATGGAACTAAAAAATACAGTTCAGCAATAGATCTACGCATTGATTGTCAAAGATATTAATCAGGTAATTTGATGTTGAAAGGGAGTCCTTTCAGTAAATGATTCTGAGGCAATGGTACATTCATGTGAATTTCAAATAAATGAAATACTATTTAGATCATTTTCTAATCTAAATGAAATTATTTTAAAGTGTAGATTAAAATTCAATGTTTGAGAATAAAAGCATAATTCTAAATAACACTGCAGTGAAAGAAAATATCTTACTCAAATTAGAATATTAATTTGAAACTTAATATAAGCTCCTAGTATTAATCTAGCATATATATATTATATATATATAGAGAGAGAGAGAGAGAGAAACAGAGAGAGACAGGGTCTCACTCAATCTCCCTTGGTAGAGTGCCATGGCATCATAATTCACAGCAACCTCAAACTCTTTGGGTTCAAGCAATCCTCTTGCCTTAGCTTCCTGAGTAGCTGGGACTACAGGTGCCTGGCACAACACTGGCTATTTTTTTTTTTTAATTGATGAGGTCTCACTTTTTTTCAGGCTGGTCTTAAGTTCCTAAATTCAAGAGATCCTCCCACCCTGGCTTCCCAGAGTGCCAGGATTACAGGTGTGAGCCATTGTATCAGGCCAAGGGAAATATTTTAAAGGAAAACGTTTAACAGGAGACTGACTTGAGAAAAAGTGAATCTCTTAAAACAGAATTCAATTAAAAAATGAAGAATCTTAGACATTAGTGGGATATTTCACATATTTGTCATGACTGACTTTTCTTTTTTCTTTATTTCTTTTTCTTTTCTTTTTTTTTTTTTTTTTTTTTTTTTTTTGAGGAAGAGTTTCACTGTTGCCCTCAGTAGCATGCGGTGGCATCACACCACACAGCAAACTCCAACTCCTGTGCTTAAACCATGTCATAACTGACTTTTCTGCTGCTTCGTACTCCATATTAAGAGTTTAGAATGAAAGTACATTCTCTAAGAAATAGGGATTTAGCTTTTCATTTTCAGAAAACATTTGGTGAATAAAAGCATCCAGGTCATTCTTCCTGTGGCAGATAATTGACTATCTATTGTACTGAGTAGGAGTCAAGGGTACTTTAAATCTGGGTGTGCTACTTACTGTATAACCTACAGCAATTCACTTAACCCCTCTCTATTTAAATTTCTCCTTTTCTACAAGATTAGAGTAATGAACTCTGCAATATTTAGAAGGTTATCTCTAAAGCAAATATGACTATAGGAGAGAAAAGACTAGAGAGTCTCAGAGGAAAGGTGCACATATAAGCACTAAACATTTGTGTAAAACCGTCATGTAAATGAAACTTGTGAATGTATTTAGAATAGTCAGCTCTCATGGTATCAAAGCTACCCAGTTTCCATTTTCCAATCCCTACAGGGAAAACTGTTCAACCTGAGGTATTAATGAGGGTAAAGAAGTCTGCTTGTTAAGGAGAATTATGAAATGTACACAGAGATTTTAAAATTTCAAGAGATCCACATATTTTATATATATACACATATATATAATAAACACACACACATATACACCAAGGGTGCCAAAAAATGTATATACATTTTAAGACCCTTGTTGGAAGTAAAATCAGTCATTTCCCAAAATTATATGAATTGCAGGTCTTATGGCTAGGTACACTTGACCAATAATGGTACCTTCAATTCACCTTTGAAAAGTAATACATAGATAACATCTCTTACAATGTTTATACATTTTTTTCACACTCTTTATAAATCTACAATTTTATAATTCCTTAGATTTATAGATAGATATGGAAACATAAACATGTGATGAAAACTTATTTGGATTCATCATGGACTAAATGTGTATTACAAATATGAAACTTATGATTTCTAATAAGTTTTGCATTCTTCTGTGCACATATGTGCTCACCAGTTAATTCCAATTTCATAGCAACTACCTGTGGTATTGCCTTTTCATTTCTTCTGATACTTCACGTAGAAGAATGGTCTTCATTTCCAACCAATTTGTTGTAAAAGGCATTAACTAGTCATTTCTTAAGGCTGAGTGATACTACATGATATTGATATATCACATTTTGTTAATCCACTCATGAATTGATGAGTACTTGGGTTGATTCTACATCTTTGCAACTACGAATTGTGCTGCAATAAACATTTAGCTGGAAGTATCTTTTTGACAAAATGACTTTTTATCTTTGAGTAAATACTCAGTAGTGGGACTCCTGCATTGAATGGTAGGTCCACTTTATTTGTTTGAGATATCTCCATACTATATGTTCTATACAGGTAGAACTAATTTGCATTAACACCAATAGAGCACAAGCATTCCTTTTGCTCTACATCCATGTCAACCTCTGTTGTTTTTAAACTTTTTAATAAAAGGGTAAGGAGATATTTAAACAAGGATAAGGAGATATTTCATTATGGTTGTAATGTTCATTTCCCTGGTATTTAGTGACATTGATCATTTTTTCTATAGTTATTAGCCATCTGTCCGCTTCTTTCAAAAAACTTTTGTTCATGTCTTTTGTTTCCTTTAATGGGTTTTTTTTTTTTTTTTTTTTTGTTTTTTTTTTCTGAGTTCCTTGAGTACTTTGTAGATTCTGGTTATTAGCCCTTTATTGGATGTGTAGCTTATGAATATTTTCTACCAGTCTGTAGGTTGTCTGTATGCTCTGTTGATTATTCCCTTAGCTGTTCAGGGGCATTTTAATTCAATCAAGTTCCATTTATTTATTTTGGTATTGTTGCTGATTGCCATTGGGATTGTAGTTCTAAATCCTTTACCTAAATCAAAGTCCAGAAGAGTTTTTCTTTTTATTTATTAAATCATAGCTGTGTACATTAATGTAATCACAGGGTACAGTGTGGTATTTTCATATACAATTTGAAATACTCTCATCAAACTGGTTAACGTAGCCTTCATGTCATTCTCTTAGTTATTGAGATAAAACATTCATACTATGCTTTTAAAGATTCACTTGTACCCTTGTAAGATAAACCATACAGGAGACCCCACCAATCACCCCCCCTCCAGCCATACCCCCCTTCCCTTCCCTCCTCCCTCCCCATATTCTAAGGCTATAATTAGGTTATAGCTTTCCTATGAAAGCTATAAATTAGTTTCAAATTAGGGCTGTGTACATTGGATACTTTTTCTTCCATTCTTGAGATACTGTGCTAAGAAAAATATTTTCCAGCTCAATCCATGTAAGCATAAAGAGGTAAATTCTCCATCTTTCTTTAGGGCTGCATAATATTCCATGGTGTACATATACCACAGTTTATTGATCCATTCGTGGGTCGATGTGCACTTGGGCTTCTTCCATGACCTAGCAATTATGAATTGGGCTGCAATAAACATTCTGATACATATATCTCTGTTGTAATTTGATTTTTGGTCTTCTGGATATATACCTAATAAAGGAATTGTAGGATCAAATGGCAGGTCTATTTTTAGTTCTCTAAGGGTTTTCCAGACATCTTTCCGAAAGGAACAAATTAGTCTGCCTTCCCACAAGCAGTGTAGAAGTGTTTCCTTTTCTCCACATCCATGCCAACATCTCTGGTTTGGGGATTTTGTGATATGGGCTAATCTTACTGGAGTTAGGTGATATCTCAAAGTACTTTTGATTTGCACTTTTCTGATGTTTAAAGATGGAGAGCATTTTTTCATATATCTGTAGGGCATGTTCCTATCTTCTTTAGAGAAATTTCTTTTCAAGTCCCTTGCCCACCCTGAGATGGGATCACTTGTTTTTTTCTTGCTAATACGTTTGAGTTCACTATGGATTCTGGTTATTAAACCTTTGTCAGAGACATAACCTGCAAATATCTTCTCACATTCTGAGGGCTGTCTGCTTGCTTTACTTACTGTGTTCTTGTCTGTGCAGAAGGTTTTTAGTTTGATCAGATTCCAAAGTGTATTTTTGATGTTGTTTCAATTGCCCAAGGGGTCCTCCTCATAAACTTTTCATCCAGGCCTATTTCTTCAGGTGTTTTCCCTACACTTTCATCTCCTATTTTATAATTTGATGTCTTAAGTTTAAATATTTAATCCAGTGAGAGTCTATCTTAGTTAATGGTGAAATGCATGGGTCTATTTTCACTCTTCTACAGGTCACCAGCCAGTTAACCCAGCACCATTTGTTAAATAGGGAATCTTTTGCCCACTCAGTGTTTTTAATTGGCTTGTCAAAGATCAGGTAATGGTAGGTAGCTGGATTCATCTCTTGACTCTTTATTCTGTTCCATACATCTACCTCTCTGTTTTTGTGCCAATACCATGCTGTTTTGATCACTATTGACTTATAATATTGTCTGAGGTCTGGTAACGTGATTCCTCCTGCTTTGTTTTTATTTCTGAGTAATGTCTTTGCTATTCGAGGTATTTTCTAATTCCATATAAAATGAAGTATTATTTTATCAAGATCTTTAAAGTATGACAGTGGAGCTTTAATAGGGATTGCATTAAAATTATATATTGCTTTGGGTAGTATGGACATTTTAACAATGTTGATTCTTCCCAGCCATGAGCATTGTATGTTTTTCCAAACATTTTCAGCTATTTCTTTTCTTAGAGTTTCATAGTTCTATTTATAGAGATTTTTCACATCCTTTGTTAGGTCAACTCCCAAATATTTCATCTTCTTTGGCACTACTGTGAATGGAATAGAGTCCTTGAGTGTTTTTTCAGCTTGGCTACTGTTGATATATTTGAAGGCTACTGATTTATGAGTGTAGATTTTGTAGCCTGAGATGCTGCTGCATTCCTTGATCACTTCTAAGAGTTTAGTAGTAGAATCCCTTGTATCTTCCAGATAGACAATCATATCATTTGTGAAGAGTGAATGTTTAATCTCTTCTGACTCTATATGGATACCCTTGATCACTTTTCTTCCCTAATTGCGATGGCTAAAACTTCCACTACAATGTTAAGGAGCAATGGAGACAACGGGCAACCTTGCCTCATTCCTGATCTGAGTGGAAAAGATTTAAACTTAACTCCATGCAATACAATATAGGCTGTGGGTTTGCTGTAGATGGCCTCTATCAGTTTAAGAAATGTATCTTCTATGCCAATTTTCTTAAGTGTTCTGATTATGAAAGGATGCTGGATATTATTAAATGCTTTTTCTGAATCAATTGAGAGAATCATATGGTTTTTTTTTATTTGTTTATGTGATAAATTATATTTATAGATTTACATATGTTGAACCATCCTTGAGATCCTGGGATAAAATTTACTTGGTCATGGTATATGAATTGTTTGATGTGTTGCTGGATTGTGTTTGTTAGAATTTTATTGAATATTTTTGCATCAATATTCATTAGTGATATTGGTCTATAATTTTCTTTTCTTGTTGGGTCTTTTCCTGGTTTGGATATAAAGGTAATATTTGCTACATAGAATGTGTTGGGTAGTATTCTGTCTTTTTCTATATTTTGGAAAAGGTTGAGTAATATAGGTACTAGTTCCTCTTTGAAGGTTTGGTAGAATTCTGACGTGAAGCATCTGGTCCTGGGCTTTTCTTTTTTTTTTTTTTTCTTTGCATAATTGATGCTATTTCAGAACTTGATATAGGCCTGTTCAACACTTCCACTTCCTTCTGGCTAAGTTTTGGGAGGTGGTATGCTTCCAAGTATTGGTTGATTTCCTTCAAGATTGTCATGTTTCTGGGAATAAAGTTTTTTGTAAGATTAATTAAGGATTTTTTTGAATTTCTAAAGTGTCTGTTATTTCATCTTTACCATTTCTGATTGATGAGATTAGAGATTTTACTCTTTTTTTCTTGGTTAGGTTGGCCAAAGCTTTATCTATTTTATTGACTTTTTCAAAAAACCAACTTTTTGATTTATTGATCTGTTGTATAATCCTTTTGTTTTCAATTTATTTTAACTCTGCTCTAATTTTGGTTATTTATTTTCTTCTGCTAGATTTGGGATTGGAATGTTCTTCCTTTTCCAGGTGCTTGAGACGTCCCATTGTTAAATTCTTCTCTTTCTGTTTTCTTGAGGAAGGCTTGCAATGCTATAAATTTCCCTCTTAGGATTGCCTTTGCCGTATCCCAGAGGTTCTGATACTTGTCTTTGTTGTCATTTTGTTCTAAAAATTTGATAATTTTCTTCTTGATCTTGTCTCTGACCCATCTATCACT
This sequence comes from Galagoides demidoff, assembly GCA_963574575.1. Taxonomy (NCBI): domain Eukaryota; kingdom Metazoa; phylum Chordata; class Mammalia; order Primates; family Galagidae; genus Galagoides; species Galagoides demidoff. The sequence goes on along the minus strand of CAUYQV010167480.1, from coordinate 27,722 downwards.
CAGGATAAGGTTATTTAGCTTCCATGTTTTTGTATGAGTCTGCAGATTCCTGTTGTTACTGAGTTTAACTTATTCTGTGATGGTCTGAAAAGATGCATGAAATAATTTCTATTTTTTTAAATTTGCTGAACCTAGGATGTGATCAATTTTGGAATATGTTCTGTGGACTGATGAGAAAAATGTGTATTCAATTTTGTTAGGATGAAATGTTCTGTAGATGTCTGTTAAATCCAAAAGTTGAATAGTTAAATTTATATCTAAAATTTCTTTGCTAAGCTTCTTTTTGGATGATCTATCCAACACTGCTAAAGGAGTGTTAAAATCTCTGACTATGATGGAGCTGGGAGATATCAAGTTGCTCATGGCTGTTAGGTGTCTCTTATAAATTGAGGTGCATTCTGGTTGGGTGCATAAATATTGATAATTGAGATCTCATCCTCTTGAGTATTACCCTTAAGAAATATAAAATGGCCATCCTTATCTTTGCTTACTTTTGTTGATTTAAAACTTACTGTATCTGTAAATAAAATTGCAAGGCCTGCTTTTTTCTGCTTTCCATTTGCCGGGAATATAGATGAACATTCCTTCATCCTGAGTCTATATTTATCTTTTAAGGTAAGATGAGATTCTTTTATACAGCAGATGTCTGGTCTGAGTTTCTGTATCCAATCAGTCAATCTGTGCCTCTATAGAGGACAATTTAAGCCATTTACATCGATTGAAATTATTGATAAGTCTGGTAAAATTTTGGGCATTGAGTTGTTTGAAAGTCCAGTGGACATTTTTAATCCTTTTGCCACTGTGGAAGTTGGAATTTGATCAAAAGTTTCTGAGCGAGTTTACTTTTGTGGTGGAGGATTACACATTTTGTGGTCATTATAGAGGATAGGTCTGAGAATATCCCGAAGAGCTGATTTAGTTATGGCAAATTACTTCAACATGTAAATGTCATAAAATTATTTAATTTCTCCATTATAGATGAAACTCAGTTTAGCTGGATATAGGATCCTAGGTTGAAAGTTATTTTGTTTAAGGATATTAAAAGTCAATGACCACCTTCTTCTAACCTGAAAGGTTTCTTCGGCAGGGAGATCTGTAGTTATTCTAATATTCTTCCCCTTGTAGATTATGGTTTTCTTATGTCTAGCTGCCTTTAGGATTTTCTCTTTCATGTTAACTTTAGTGAAGTTAATTATGATGTGTCTGGGGGATGTCTTGTTCGGGTTGAGTCGTGCTGAGGTTCTGAAGCTTTTTGCTATCTATATTTCAGGATCTCTTGGCATATCTGGAAAGTTTTCTTTCATAATTTCATGAAGAAGAACTTCTGTGTTTTGTGAAGCAACTGTCACTTTCAGGGATTTCTAAAAGGCTAATATTATTTTCTTCAAATTACCCTGGAGCTCTCTGAGAGAATGATCCATTTTTGCTCTCCATTTCTGTTCCTCTTTGGACACGTGGGCGTGTTCAAAATCTTTGTCTTCAATGTCTGAGATCCTTTCTTCTGCCTGCTGCATTCTACTATCAAGGGAGTCTACTGCATTTTTCAGAACTTTGAGGGCTGCAATCTCTTGCCTCAATGTTTGAAACTCTTTGGTGGTTTTGTCTTTGAATTCACTGAATTCTTGAGTGAACTTTTGGAATGCTCCTTGAATTTGTAATTCTATTTTTGCCTCTATTCTATTAATGTTATTTACAATCCAAATTCTGAATTTGATTTCTGACATCTCAGTCATCTGTTTATGAAGAGTATCTTCAGTTGCATCTGCCACATCCTTTCTTCGGGGGGGTTGATCTACTCTGGTTACTCATATTACTGGAGTTTTTCCGCTGATTCCACCCCATGATTATTTTACCCTATTTAGTTTTTCCCCTTGAGCTTTGTCAAGGACCTGTACAGTGTTATGGCTTGAGAGACCGGGGACCTGCATGGTGGGGTGGGGCTAAGTGGCTCTGTCTAATTATCAGCTCGTCTCTGTCCTCCCCTAGTGAATCAGTTACTCTTGGTTGAAATCTCTGCTGTGGAGAAATATCAGCACAAACACAAACAACAATTGGACAAGGAAAATAATACCTTCCCTCAACCATACACCCAGGGTGCCACTTTGGATAGTCTTTGGGTGATTTTCCCAGTTAAAGGGGTCCAAATCAGTTGTCCCAGTCAGCACAAATCTCAGATGGGAGACTTCAAAAAGTCTCCAGCAACTAGATAGGAGGGGTCTGCTGGCAGCTCAGATATGACTTGCTTCAGTGCTCTGTGAGGGCAGAAGGACCCACCCAGCAAATGAATTCGTCTGATTAGGTTTATGCCTCCTACCCCAGCATGCACCCAGTGTCTGGGAATCCCACTGGGCTGTGACGCAGTTCTCTCCAATGAGCAACTGCTCCCAGGATTTATGACTGCCTGTGTTACCAGGAGATCTGAGTCTGTCAGTGGGACATTTGGTGTTTAATATAGGCTTGGGCAGTTCACTCAGTTTCAGCCCCATGCCTGGTTGATGTTGCTGGCAGAACAGGGACAGAGCAGCTTCACAGAATTTATTTATGTCCCAGCTATATTTCTCTGCAGGTCAGATACTGTTAGAGCTAATAAAAAAACTCAGCCCTGGGCAGCAAGCAATTAGAGTTTACACTCAGGTGTCAATTCCAGCCTCTGCCTGCCTATTGTCTTTGTCTCAGCTATATTCCCCTGAAAGCTGGGTGCTATCATGTTCAGATAAGCAGTCTTCTAGTTCAGCCCCTCCCTGTAAGTCTGTGAGCTGCATCCCTGTGCTCCACCTAGGTCAGTACCACCCCTAGGTCTTCTCTTTACTCATAAAACTTCCCAAATCCACTCCACCAGTGGCTGCCACCAGAGAAAATGCCTGGAACCTCTGGTTGCCCAGAGAGACAGACCAAGTCTATCTAGAATGGCCTCAGGGATGTGAGCCTTTCCTGCTGCTGCAGCTGCCGCTATGCAACTCAGGATACTGCAGCTCCTGTATAGTTCCCTCTCAGCTGACCATCCTCTCCTTGCTCCCGTGCCACAGAGTTAGCACAGACCAGCACCAGCCCTTTCCCCCTCTACTCTTCTCAAGGAAATGCCCAAGAACCTGGACTCCATGGGTGACAAACCTCCAGACCTCAGGGTGAGAGTGGGGGGGAATTCTGGGAGTTCAGAGTTGCAGGTAGAGAATATATACAGTTTTATACAATTTTAAAATTTTATGCCTGGCAGGAGAGTGCCGTGGCACCCTAGCAGGGGTAGAGGTTCAGTTTTTAGGGGGTCTCTCCTGAGGGATAGAATGGGAGGAAGTTTGAACTCTGCTCACTTGTTTGTATGGAGTAAACTGTGAGCCCTTCTTGTGGGGGAGGGGACTCCTGTCTGCTTCATGGTGGATTTTTACCTTTTGATTGTATTTTTGGGGTTGCAGCTTGGCTCAGCAAGGAAGATGTGCATTCTTCAATCTTCTCTCTTGACTCAGCTCCAAACTGTTGGCTTACTTGTTAAATTTCTGTCCTTTAAGTCTCCTTCTGGGCAGGAGCCTCTGTAGAAAGCTGGCTGCAGTCTGCCATTTTGCCTCTGGTCTCTAGAAGAGTTTTTCCTATTTTTCTCTAGAACTTTTATGTTTTCATGCCTTACATTTATGTCTTTTATTGATTTTAATTAATTTTTGTAAGTGTTGAGACGTTGAGACATTTGTTTTCTTCTTCTGCATATGGCTATCCAGTTTTTCCAGAACCATTTATTGAACAGATAGGAATTCATTTCCCCAGAATGCATTATTGTCTGCTTTGTCAAACATCCATTGATATATGGGGATGGTTTCATATCTAAGTTCTCTATTTTATTCCCTTGGTCTATGTCTCTGTTTTTGTACCATGCTGTTTTGGTTACGATAGCCTTATAATATAGTTTGCTGTCTGGTAATGCAATGTCTCCTTATTCATTCATTCATTCATTCATTTATTTTTGCTTAGGATTACTTTGGATACGTAGGCTCATTTCTGGTCTCAAAGAAAGTATAGAATTCATTTTTCTAAACCTGTGAAATATGATGTAAGTATTTTGATGGGGATTGCCTTGAATCTGTAAATCACTTTAGATAGTGTGAACATTTCAACAAAGTTGATTCTGCTAATCAATAAGCACAATATATTTTTTCATTTGTGTCCTCTGCCATTTCTTTCCTCAGTATTTCATAGTTTTCCTGATATCTTTCACCTGAACAGTTAAGTATATTTTGAGGAATTTTATTTTCTTTATAGAATGGCATTGAGCCTTTGATTTGAATTCATCTCTATACCTTCTGTTGCACCAAACTTAGTGTTGGGCAATTCATAGGTGCTGGACTTATGTTCAAAAATGAATGAATGAATGAATTCATTCTCGTGATATTGCTAGGAAGAATTTATGACAAGCTTATACTTCAATAATGCTATGCTGACAAGATGCACTCAATGTGTAGCATTTGAATAAATATCCTCTAAATATTTTACCTTATGGTAGCAGGCATTTGATGATTCCATAGCAGATAACCATGCAAATGAATAATTACATAAAGACTAGAATAGGGAGCCATGAGGCAGAAAGAATTTGACATGGTCCCATCTAGTTAAGAAGAAAAATATCCTATAGACTGATGTCCTTAGAAAACATTAATATTGCTACAAACCATTAAAATTTCATTTTAGCATTGAAAAATGGATGCAATTGTAACTAAATATTCTGGCTTGGAAAATGATGGTGGGATGGAACATATTTATTTTTGTTTCCTACATAAAATTGACTTATATCTTGGAGGAGTCATGCTGATAACTAAAACCTTTATTAGAACAATTGTTGTACTGTGCAAAAGTTTGTGAGGGGATAAAACTATAAATAAATCATGAAACAGATTTCTACATTTCCAATATCTGATCTGCATATAAAAAGTAACTTTTCTCAGTGATAAATCTACATATTTTCACCATGACTCTCTTTCTTCTTCCCATAAAATTATAACAAAAATTGGCAAAGTTTCTTTTAATCTGGCATAAATTTCATTAGAAATTCTACCAGACTTATACATGGTGCACTGAAAATGTTGGAAGTCAATGTGTGGAAAATTTTGACTTGAGCAAACATGATCTTTGTTCTTTCCTTCAAAATAGCTTTTCAGAAAAAACATCCATATCTATCATAAAATACGACTAAGCCCTTTTAAATTGTTACCTTTATATATATATGTTCTTTTTTAGTAGCCCTCAAAATCTTCAAAAATCCCTATTGATATTAATCCTCCATATTTTTTTGTTTATTTTCCACTCATTTTAAAAATTTTTCTAAAATGTGTCTATGGAACAATTCTATCATCACATATCCATTTCAATGAATATAATCATGCAATCTTTTTATATAGAAAGAAATTTCTGAAATGTTGCATCTCACTGACCAGAACCTCTCACCTCAATCCATAAAAGAAAAACTTTCAATAAAGACAGTATATAATGTATTTATAGAGTATATCCAGAGGTTAAGATGAAATAAAAGTGTATATGGAAATGCCAAAAATTGCCTTAAAATCAAATGACTTGAAACTTAACTGCAGTAATACACAAAAATCAGGTAAAATGTATATCTCATTCTTCTTTTAATGTACAGTGAAATTGGATGCTTTGTTTTAAAATTAGAATAAAAGTAACTATACAAAATCTACTATACATACAATTTGAACTATAGGATTTATGCTTGCTATAAGTCTTCTTAGCCAATGTTTTATACTATTATTATAGGCTAACCAGTTTCATTATTTTGTTACATGTTCTTATGTAATTAAAGGAGATTTTCTTTTTCTGATCATCATTACAATTTTTTTCTTCTGGAGGGGTAATACAGTGAAAGCTCATACATCAAATTGATGCAAGTTAAAACACAGCATTATTTCTCAAAATAGGGCTCAATCGTTCAACTTGCTTAGTGATAAAATATATACTTATATTTGAAAAATAATCAAAGACTAATTCTGAAAGTTATGTTTAGGGGGAAAATAGGTAATGATCATTTAAAGATCAAATTTCAGAGATAAGGACCAGAAATAAAACAAATATTAGATAATTCTGACCCTCTAGATTTATGCATTCAGCTTAAAAACAGGAATTATTTTGACACCACTGTGATTAGTGTCCTCTTTTAGAGAAAATGATTATTTTATTTAAACAGAGTAAATGTATGAAAATACAGTCAATTAATCCAGAAAAAGAAATGTATAGAAAACTTATAAAATTGTACTGGAGACATAATCAAAAAAACCTAAGGAAATAGATAGCAATAATATCAATGGATTTTATGAAATAAGAATGTCACTATTGAACACAAATTCTTATTAAATTTATAATCTCTTCAATTTAACCTATAACTTCAATACAATGGCATGTAATTTTCCAATAGGAATAGGAACTCCTAGGAAATTAGAAAACCTAACCAAAATCTTATATAAAAATAGTCAAGACTATATAAGGCAGTATCACAGAAAATAGGTGGAATAATTTCTCTACTCAGATGTAAATATTAAGTAAGTGTAGTAGTGGGGAAGACATAGAGAAATTGAGCAATGAAGCTAAATAAGGAGTCCAAAAGCAGACTCACATATGCAAGGAAGAACAGAGAATAGAAAATACTGCAGATTGTTGGGAAAGGAAAAGATTAATGATGCTAGAACAATTGGGTATTTAAAGAATGATAAATGTTCCCCTTTAGCTCACCCCTTCCTGAAAAAATAATCAGTTGTAGGTTGCTTAAAGAAAAAAATTTAAATGAATAAATATTTCAAAGAGATATACAAAAAAATGTGTGGAATAAGCAGTTAATGCACATAAAAGAAGTATGCAGAAAACTTATAAAATGGTACAGAAATTGAAGTTTTCTAAGAAAACTTATAAAATTGTACCAAACTTCTGGTCACATGGGAAGTAGCCATTGGTTACTGGAGTTCAGAAAACTGATTTCTTTCAATATGCACATAAAGCACAAACACATTTATGTCAAAAGAAATAAACCATGTGATATAGTCAGTTTAATATCCCTCTACATTTCCATTTAGCACTGTATCATAAATATTTTCCATCCATTAAGTAGTCTTTGAAATACTGTTTTAATAAATGCTTATTACACTGCAACACAATTTTTTAATCAAACTTCATGTTTTAGACACTGCTGTTATTTCCAAATTTTTACTATTATAAATGCTGTAGTGCTGAGATTTTTATATATTTTTTTATTATGTCTATAATAATTCCCTTAGAATAAGCTCCAGAAAATGGGTGAAGGTAGGATCATGTTTCAAGTTCATGACCCATGTTATTATTTTTTTAATCTGCTCTAATCTATAATCCTATTGCAATGTATAAAAATCTTTTCACATCAGTTCTACCAGACTAGATAATCATTTGACTTTGTTTTGTTTTGTTTTCTTTGTTGTTGCTATGGTTATGCTGTTTGTTTGTCTTACCAATTTAAATAAAAGGTACAATCTCACTCTTTAATCTTAACTCTTAGTTACAAGTAATATTTAACTTTACTTTTGTAAAGTCCATTTATTGGCCCATTTTAATGTCATGAATTTAATGCTTTATAATAATTTTATTCATTTTTATCTATTTTTTCTCTTAAAAGTTTGTGTTGCAAAGACCCTATCCATATTTGTACCAACTAAACAGTGACTTAATTTTCTAAGAAAATTCAAAATTCCTTTGTACTTATATTTTAAAACTTTAGTTCTTAGGAAAGGTGAAATTTTGTTTTATATAAAGTTAGAATGAGACCTAAATATTTATCTTTTTGCTCAATAGATGACCCCCTTCCCATATTTATTTAATATTAAGCAAATTCAATAATAAAATGTTGATACAGGATCCTGGCCTTTTCGGGAATCACAGTTATAGAAAAATGACAAATTTTTGGTGTACCGGATCTCATGTGACCAGTTATGCATCTTTTAAAATTATATTAAGGTTTTGTTTTCTTACAAAATGGACATTTTCCACAAAGCACCAATGTTTAGATCATTTTTTAGTCAAAGAATTGACAGTAACAAAGTACGTTTCTATGAGACTCAATTTTTAAATGATCAGTAGCCTCCTAGATCTTTGTTCAAATTCATATTTCAGGATAATTGCAAATGACGACAAGGCATGATCTGTCATCATATAGGAGAGAGATCATTAGGGCCTGAATTAAGTCTGTAGCTATGGTGAAAAGAAGAGGAGGAGCTACATGAAAAAGCTACTGGAGAATTATGAAACCTCTCCTTGTTAAGTGTCTGCATATCAAATCCCTGTACTCCTATTATGTTCTATCAATAGGTCTGACAGTCCTTCAAGCACTATTATCATTCTGTGCGAATTGCTGCAGTTTCATGGTCTTTCTTTTATTAAGTAAAGAATTATTTCCTCATACGTCTACATCTTTAATGTATAGGCTATATTTTTCTATTATATTCTTCAATACAGGCAGAATGGGGACTGAAGACCACATTCTTGGCAAGGGAAAACACCCCCAGAAAAAGGGAAAAGTAGAGAAATAAGGTGAGCAAGGCAGAATAAAAATAGATTAGCCAGATTACTTTTAAACCAACCCCTAAATTTCTTATCTGAGCAATTTCTGCTTTTCCTAGAAGCCTAGCCTATAGGGGATACAGCTTGGAAACACCCCTGCTGGGTCTGTAAACACTCCGAGGCATAATGGCCATAGAGGGAGCTATGTGCAAGGCCTAGGAAGAAACACTAACTATGCTGTTCAACAGTCAAAGCAAATACCCATTGTGGGATTTGCATTTGGCCAGGGCAGATATTAAGGAAACAGCTTGAGCCCTGAAATATGGGCAGGAGGGCTTGTGTACCCTTAAAACAGAGGAAGATGCCTCTGGGTTGTAGATAAGAGGAAAATTCCTCTTTCCCACTGATTCTTCAGAGGATACTGACACCGTGGCTTCTGCTCTGCAGTGAACCAGTGAAGAGTAACTTCACTCCTGCATGAGTGACCACATGCAGGAGGCTGCCCCCACACAAGGATCAGGTGTCGAATTTCTCTAGGCTGATCAGACACTTGAAGTTAATCATTACAAATAGACTAAGGGCTAATATACTTACTTTGAGAAACTGCTGATGTTTTTGTTCCCTTCCTCAGTTTACCCTTTGGGCTAAATAAGCAAATAGCCTTCAATAAAAGCTGAGTGAAACAAATGCTCAGGGCCACTCACTAGATCCCACAAACTAGTGATGGTCCCTGTGTTTTCAAACTAGTATTTGAAAACTCTATGCTGCATGTTCTGTCTCTTTATCTCTCATCTCTCTCCCTGCCCCTGCCCCTGCCCCTGCCCCTGGAGCAGGATCCCAGTACTTCAGTAAGAAAATATATCACAGGGAATTTATTGTTTTCAATGCTATAACCCTTTCTCTGTTTACCTACAATAAGGGTGACATAAGCATCATTGGACTTTTAATACTTCAGGTTACTTTCTTTCTTTTTATTCAGATTAACATGAGGTTATAAAAATTAGGTCACAATGTTTACATTTTTTAGGTAAAATCCCTGTTGTAGTTGTGTCCTGCACCCAGGAGGTGTGCCATGTATTCTTACATTGTATTGATTAGGTGGGAAGGCACTAATCCCTCTCTCTCCTCCCTACTCTCCCCTTTTTCCTCCTCTCTCCCCCACATTCTAAGAAGAATGTGCTTCAATTCTATGCAGGTTTATACAAAAGATGTAAAGTTACCATTTTTTATAGCTGAGTAGTATTCCATGGTATACATAGACCATAGTTTGTTAATCCATTCCTGGGTGATGGGTGTTTAGGTTATTTCTACATCTTGGTGATTGCAAATTGAGCTGCAATAAACAACATAGTACAAATGTCTTTTTAATCAAATGATTCCTTTTTTATTCTGGGTAGAGATTCATAGCAGTGGGATTACAGAGTCAAATGGGAGATCTAATTTAAGTTCTTTGTGAATTCTCCATACTTCATTCCGAAGAAGCTATATCTCCTTATAGTCCCACCAACAGTGTAAAAATGTTCCTCTCTCTCCACATCAGTGCCAGCATCTGAAGCTTTGGGACTTTATGATGTGGGTTATATTTACTTAACTGGGGTTAAGTTAAATCTCAGGATGGTTTTGATTTGAATTTCTCTGATGATTTTGGACAATGAGAATTTTTTCAAATTTGTCTGTCTTCTTCAGGGAATGTACTGTTCAGATGTTTAATAATTTTGACATTAACTTGGAGAGAATTGACACATTTAAAAATGCCTCCCAATGTTACGGTATGATTCTGAGTCTTTAATTTTTGTAGTTTGTCTCAAAATTATCTGTTTAAATATTTCAAGATTAGGCATTTTTATAATTTATAATTAATATTGACAATGGGAGAATTTTAGTGCATATTTTGATATGATTTGATACACATCAAATTAATTTTTGTACAAGGTATATTAAATAAGGCACTTCTTTATTATCAAACATTAAAAAATACTGAAAGCATAATAGATACAAAATTGCATATGGGAGAAAAGTACTGAAATTACCTTGAAATATCTGTTTCTGTCATTTGATGAAACTTGTAAGTATTCACCTATGATGCCATTTTAATGGATAAATTGTCTTTTGTGTATATGCAGAAAAACATTTAGTAATTCCAATTTTTGGAGATATTACATATATATATGGTTTCCTATTTTTAACATTTTGAACTTTGAAAAGGCCAAAAATAAAATATTTATTTCAACTGCTGTTTGTGTCCTGAATTTTTTTAGGTTTAAACCCCAAATGTGAATATTTTGTTCAAAAGATACACAGTTGGTGAATATTAAGTTATTAAATATGAAATGTCCAATTTAGAATAAAAAGTTAGCTTATTATATAACAAACAATAAGTAATATAATTAATTAAATATGTGCTAAACTGTGTCTTCAAGGTTACTTGTTTATGCCAGCAGCCAAGAAACATGGAGAGTGAGTCATGAAGAAATTATGAAAGGTGTTTTTCAAAGCTTGTTGAGAATTATATATTTTTCTGTGCAAGAAGTGGTCAAAGTCTAGAAGAAGTGGTAGTCAGTTGATGTAAGGTGAATATGGTGGAAGGTGGAGTTTTCAAGTTCAGCTTATGTAGTTTGAGCAGTAGTGTCTATGTGACACTATTGCCTTACAAGAGGATTGGACTGTCTTTATTGACCAGTCTAGGCTGATTAATCACAAGCATCCTCGTCATTTCATCCACGTGAAATAGCAGACAACTGGGCAGCGCCTATGCCTCAAAGGAGTAGGGCGCCGGCCCCATATTCCAGAGGTGGTGGGTTCAAACTGAGGCCTGGCCAAAAACTGAAAAAAAAGAAAGAAAAAAAATAGCATATATCCACTATAATCTGTGCACTAGGTTTCATGAAATTGTAGTGGATAACACCAGTGCTGGAGCACCAACCAGACACCATTAGCATTTTTTTGATGAATGTTCACTTTTGGAATGAGTTTATCAAACTATTGTGCCAAATTCTTGGGATTGTCAAAAAGAATCTGTCTTTCATCACACATAACAATGCAGCATGGACAGGCCAGGGACAGCAAAGAAAGGCAAGCTTCAAGATTTCTCTTCTGATGCTCCTTTAATTTTCCTGTGGAACCCCTCTACATAGCTTCTTTATCTTGCTGGTGTGTTTCCAATGGTCCAGTATTGTTGGAATAGTAACATCAGAATTTGCCGCTAGTTTATGTGTAGATTGAGATGAATTCTCCTCCACTGCTATTTTCAGCTCATCATTCTCCACCATGGTCTCAGGTCACCCACATGGCTCATTATTAAGATTAAATTCACCAGAATGGACCATCTCGCACTATCTGCATACTGTGCATTCATTATCCACATTGTTCCTGAAAACTTTGTTGATATTTCAAGCTGTCTGTGCTACATTTGTCCTACAATGGAAATAATATTCAAAAATAACATGACTTTTTGACTTATTCATGATTTGACAAAAGTTGCTATACAAATTTCTTTTAAAAAGATAATCAAGAGTGGTGCCCCTGTGGCTCAGTGAGTAAGGCGCTTACCCCATATTTGAGGGTGGCAAGTTTGAACCCCATCTGAGCCAAATTGTAACCAAAAAATAGCTGGGCATTGTGGCGAGCACCTATAGTCCCAGGTATGTGGGAGGCTCAGACAAAAGAATCACCTGAGCCCAAGAGCTGGAGGTTGCTGTGAGCTGTGACACCATGACACTCTACCGAGGGCAACAAACTAAGACTGTCTCTAAAAAAAAAAAAGAAAGAAAGAAAGAAAGAAAAGATAATCAAAAGACAAATATGAGTTCAAATGAAATAAAAGAAATGAGAATGTACCTTTACACATACACATATGCACAAATAAATAAGAAACAAGAAATGTCAAAGAAATGAACTGTCAAACTTAGTACTTTAGGAAATCAGACATTTCTTAGTTAATAACCTAATATTTTCAAACCATAAACTGAAAAATATATGAGAGTACACAAATTTTTATTTATTTCCCAAAACTTGTTATGAATCCCTCCTTTTTCTAGTCAACTCATAGGGAAAAGCAATAAATCATTATTCAAGTGTGCATCTTTTCTGGTTAGTGAGATTGTACATATAGTTATCATTAATTTTCCATTTAAAACTTTTGCTCTTCAAATTTCCAACATATGTATGGAAACAGGAGACTTCATAGCTCTAAAAAAAAAAAAATACTTACTGGAAATATTTGCATAAAAGAATGCTAATTCAGGGGCTTAGGTGACGTTTTTTGTCAGTTTCTGCTATGCAGAGCTGAGGGTGCTCACGGACCCAACCTCCTGACTCTTGCTCGCAAGGCAGAGAAGGACCGGAACAGTCATGATTATCCCAGTGCCAATGATCCAAGGGACAAAGCACAGAGGCTCAGTGTCATTTTGGCATTTTCAGTTATTATGTGAGAGGGCAGATTTTGGTCACAGTGACCGAGATGTGCACTTTTCTTGAGAAGTTTCTGTGCAGATGAATTTCGCAACAAGAGTTCTGTAATAGAATCTGAAGTTATTAATTGCCAATTATAGTTTGATCTTCATTTCACTCCAGCATGGGAGTAAAGAGAGATATGGCTGGAGATCCTGGCTTGTTCAATTTTAAAAAGGGAAGAAATTTAATTTGTTTAAATTACATTTCTCCTAGGGATAGGCCAGAGACAATCTCATCAGCAATACAGTTCATTTTTCAAAAAATGGATTTGTTCAGTAGAGAATGACTCAGATCTAAATAGAAATGTATGTGCCAGGACCAAATCCTCCTTTAAATTTCTTCTCCAGGTTTATTCAGCACCCTGTCCTGTTTATATATCATCGGAGAGTTTTATCTTACTATGCTAACTGCATTTTCTCTCAGGAATCCAGATTTATCATATAGTAAATTTCATACCCTTATCTCTTTATGTGTATGTCCAATAACACTAATCATAATCATAACAACAAAGACTTTAGGACAGAAAGTAATTCTAGAATTAACTTTGCCTCACCATCTCATTTTACCGCTATAAAGAAGTCCTCAATGAAGCATACTGAAATGCCACTTGGTTCCACTTCCACCTTTCACAGCAGCTAATGGCACATCTCAGAAAGGACTGTGTTGTATTCATGAATGTATCTCTAAGGGTTAACATGACACTTGTCAACTACCTAGAAGGAATTAATAAATATCTGTCAAATACAAGACTTTCTAAAAGTTGAACACAACTTCTGTGGCAATATCAAGCTTCGAGTACTGGAACAGCAAATATTTTACTACTATTACAAAAGCAATTGCTGTTCTAAGTAGAAACCAGCGTGAAGGAGGTTTGTATAATATGCTGTTTCATTTTTTGCATGGGATAATTGGCTTGCAAAATGAGTTGCAAAGACGGGAGAATGCTTCTAACTAATCAAGAGATCAAGGCATTGTGGGGCAAAATAGCACAGTTTTTTACCTTATCTCTCAAGGATCTTAATGCATTCTTTTTCAGTTGAATACTATTATTTATACATGGACATACTCATTTATTCAATAAACCTTAACTGAGCACTCACTAGATGCCAAAGACTGCATGAAGCTCTGGAGATACAGAAATGATAAAGCACATTCATTAACCTCAAGAAGGTCAGTGTATGATGCTGGTAGGTGAGCACGTGAAAACATGGTGTCTGAGAAGTGATGAAATCATACTAGGTCCTATGGCAACATCAAGTGCATCTTGACTGTGTTAACAAAGTCTTCTGAGAAGAGTTAATGATGCCTAACTTTGAATGAAAGAAAATGAATATTAATTGAACCATAAGAAGATCTGTATAATGTGCTCATACCTGGGAGAGGGTGTAATTCAGCAGTGGAATTAAACCAAAATAAAACCAAGTTTTAAAAAAAAATCATAATTGGACAAAAAGTCTGTTAGCTAGTACTTAATTGGAAGCTCTATTACAGGGGGGGTTTTTGGTGGGGGTAGGGTTTTGTTTTTTTTTTTTTGCAGTTTTTGGCCAGGGGTGGGTTTGAACCCACTACCTCTGGCATATGGGGCAGGCACCCTACTCTATTACAGGTTTTGTGATCTTGGGCAAGTCAGACTCTCTGAGCCCCTGTGGCTTCAACTGGCAAATAGAGATAGTATTATACACATATTATCTCACAAGTCTTTGAGAATTATTAAGAGTACCAAATTTGAAAGTAACTAGTATAATTACTTCTGCTAGAAACCTGATACTACCTGAATAAAACTTAGGTTAAATTGAATCATGTAAACAAAATGCAAGATATAATAGCTAATATATATATATTTTTTTTACAGTTTTTGGCTGGGGGCTGGGTTTGACCCGCCACCTCTGGCATGTGGGGCCAGCGCCCTGCTCCTTTGAGCCACAGGTAGGGCCTAATTCTTTTACTTCTATTAACATAAAGATAAGGTCAAGATACATATACTAATGCAATAAAAGGAAAATATAAAATATATTTTGCAATGTAATATGTAGATATATTTAACTTATAACATGTTTAATGTAATCTGATGTTAAGTATATATTGGAATACATTAAATACACACAAAAATTACATATTATATAGTTGAATTCTGTTATGTAATGGAGGAAGATTGGTTAAAAAATCAACAACATCAAAATAAAAAAAGAAAAAGAAAAGCTGATATATACAGAGATCTCAGTATGTACCAGAAACTGAGCTTGAAAACTTTATGAAGTGCAGCATCTTTGTTTATTGTCACAAAGAATCTTGTGAAAGAGATATGAGTCTTATTCCCCTTTACAGAAGGGGATATTAAAGTGCAGAAAATTAAAATTTCTAAACATCTGTATCAAATACAGTAAATGGCAGAGACCGAATTAAACTCCAGAACACATCATCATTCAGCCATTGTACTGTATATGTTTGGAAATAAATGAACTAAGGAGATTATAACTAGCTGATGGAAAGGGTAGGATTCAGCCCAAGGCTTTGAACAAAATGCCTTTCTCCTTTCCTGTCTGCCCCCAACTCTACTGCCCCCCTTCTGTTCGTCTCTCCTTCCCTTCCTTCCTAAATACATCGCCACTGTTTATATTTATATATTTATATTTATGTTTTGTTTTTTTTTTGTGAGTTATGCTCTGTTCAAAATTTAATCTGGGATTCTGGGATCCAAATACTCGAGACCCAGGATTTTGCAGAGTAAGTGAGGTCCTGGTCTCAAATATGCCGCCAAATTTAAAGGAGCACTAAAGAATTCAGTAATTAACATAAACGGTACTGAATTCAATATTTTAAAATATTAAAATGAAGGATACTCTATAATCCATGAAGAACCTATTTTAATATTTTAAATGAAGGCACAATCCAAGCCTATGTTTACATGGCTCTCACCTCTACTGCCTCACTTGCATCCCAGCTATGGTTCCAATAAATTTTCATTTACAAAATAGGTTGGCAGCCTGTGGGCTGTAGTTCACCTATTTGATAATTTTTCATTGCTTTAAATATTATTTGTGTCAATTATTGACTTCATTTAAATTGGGTGCGTCCATTCCCACCCCCCATGTTGTAGCTCAGTAACCTCAAGAGAGAGCCCCAAAACAAAACTACTCAAAGTATAGTCATGAGTGAACTGGGGTCAAGGGCCCCAAAAGTGTCCCTGATGCAAATTAGTGGCCATCTCTTTCTATCGCCCAACTTCCATATCACCTCAGTACCCAGCAACCTCTAACGCTGCTTAGATCTAAGGTTAGAGGAACTCTAGGGGAACCTCCAAACTGCATAGCATTTAATCTAGGAAAATGGAGCTATTTTCATCAGAATTTAAATCCCAAATTAGGGGGAAGAGCCTTTTAGTCAGGGTAATTGAATTCTGATATTATTATTTCACGATAGACAAGAGATAACATTTAAAATGAAAATTAAATAGTTGTTATGCATATATATTTTGGGTCTCAAGTTACAGAGTCTTTTTTTGTTCTGATGGCATTATTTTTTTTTTTGTTTTACATTTTCATGTCAAATATATAACTGCTACATATATATATATAATACACACATGTATACACAACAAATTATAGCTGTAGTGTACATATGTGCATGTGACTGAAATTAAAATTTGTTGAAATTCCATAACTGATTGGTTGGGATTTCTATAACTGAAGCTTAAAAAATATTCAGAATTATAGGTGAATTTTCTCCTCAAAAATCCACCTGGGAAAAAACAAACAAACAAACAAAACAGTGTCTTCAAGCTCAGAATAGAGGTGAGTATATTTGTGCTTCTGCAGAAATATAATTTTTTTCTCTGACACTTATCAGAAGATCAGTCTTTACTTTCTCTCTGGGACTGTTTACATTTACCTTCTTTTTATTTCATAGATGTTTCTACACTTACCAGGTGTGGTTCTTGTGTGTTGAGTTGCATTAGCCCAACTACTGACATGACTAGGCCCTGTGCCCATGTCTTCCCTGTCAGTTCCCTTCCCTATCACATACTAGCCAGAGACAGCTGCAAAGATGAAAGTATTTTTTGCTTATTTGATTAATTGATGGATTGGTTGATTTTCTGGACCATGAGCTACTTATCACTGATCCTAAACCTCTAATATTTCAATCCCAGGAACTTTGGCCAACACATGCCCATAATCAGGACATGTTTCTCCCATTTATTTTTTTAAGGGTCTTATCTCAAGAAAATGACACCCAGCATTCTTTCACAGAACTATAATAACTTTGGGACTTTCATTGGCAACATACTACAGACCACAAATTACTTAGGATTTACGAGCAAGCCAGCATTTTTTTCTCCTTGAACTGAGATCAGACTGCTAAATCTCTAATGTAGTGCACAATAAAAAACTTTTAAGTATGGTCAATAATACAAATAGAAGACCAAAATCATTCATTTTTTTTTAATAGCACTTAGAAGGACATGCTCTATATCCTGGCTTACCTCTTACAATCAGGGCAAACTTGGACAAACTACCTAAGTGCTCAGTTTTCTCAAGAAAAATAAAACTGAGTATGTTAATTGTACACATATCTTAATTATTCTTCCTGAAAATAATTATTATAAGCACATATGTGGATCATTCAAGGACTGAACCAGTATTAATTGGGACTACTTAATCTTGTGACCCTATCCTAAAGAGAACAGCAGGATGGCGCACTGAGTGTTTGTGCTATCTGGTCCTGAAATGATGTGGCCACAGCTGGAGCACTCTTTCACTGCAGGGTTTAGGGGAGTTAACGCAGTGTGTGCAGGTGTGCAGTGTGGTCAGAAGCGCAGGCACAGAAAGTCAGCAGAGTTGGAAAAAGCAGACCTAACTTCTGAGCACCAAGGGGCATAGTGTTAAAATTATTTTAGTTTGACCATTTGGGGGAGAGACCAAAGTTATTGTTTTGAAAGGGACACAGATCACATGTATAAAACAGAAAGACATGGAGCAAGGAGATACATCTGCAAGTATTGATTTCCCTGGTGTGCAAAGTTCAGACACTTATTTCCATGCTTAGTCTATAAAATGAGTAAATCTCCTAGCAAACGTGTGCTCTTCCCCCTGCTGTGAGTTGGAGGAAAGGTAACTTCCTAGGTATCAGTCTGTATCCATTTAATAAACATTTCTAGGCCTTTCTACGTGACAAGCTTTAAATATATAGTGGGAATATTTTGTTAGCTATACATTTCTTGGCTTCTATGAATTGTAATTATAAAACAATGACGATAAAGGACGCCTGAATAAGTGCAGGTGAGATTAGACTAGATCAGTGGATGGTGAAGAATGACACATTTAGCCATACAAAGGTCTTTTCATTGATTGACCTAACCGTGGCAATGCCTTGTGAGTAGACAGTGTACATTCTCTCATTCTCCATGATAGACACCTGTTATATTTTCTAACAAAATACAAATTGTAATACCATTGCCCTATTTCAGGAGTTCTCCTTGTATAAGTCCCTCCATCAACCCTCTTTCCAGCTTCTTTTGTGGCTAAAAACTTAAGCCAGTGACAAAGATACCAATAATTAGAAACACCAACATGAAATTTTAGTTTGGAGCATTAAATGCAAGGAGTTTGTGATAGAGGAAAACTGTTTCAGTGCAGTTCTAGAAGGAGTGCAAAGTACAGGACTGATTGGGGAGTGGGACAGGTAATGTCTTCACAAGGCTGTGTTTGGGATGTAGCTTCAGACTTTCATCACTGAAGCCTAGTTTGCTTGTTGTCCAAGTTTTCTTATGTGTCTGCAGCTCCTCAACATATTTTTAGTAAATTAATTTTATTAATATAATTGCATATACTACAAATGTAGATAACGTTACTTGGAAATAAGAACTCTGACCCTTACATCCATATATTTCAGAGAGAATTTAATTTCAAAATATGAAAGACTTCTCCAAGAGAGTGACTTAAGAAATGACTGACATGTAACTCAGACCTGACCTGTGGGAGCCTAAGCCCTTTTGGTATTCAGCATAATGATATATTCTTACATCATAATGCATTTCATTCTCACTGCATAGCTAAAGAAGCAGTCTATGGAGGAAATTATTAACTGTTATACTCAGAGTGCAGTTTAGCCAGGGTGAACTTATGAAGTCCGACAATTAAGTTCAGAACCTCATCCTAGAAAAAGTGCTACATATCTCAAGGCTGAATATTGCCATGGTCACCTTCAAAGACTTCCCCTTGGGAAGCTATGTGACAATGACAGCCCCTAGTCCACCCTTCAAAGCACTTTTAGAACTTTTTTTCTGGAATGCCATGAGAGCTATTGTCGTATTACCCTTGATGTTCTCAATGTCATCAAAATGTCATCCTTTCAACATTTCCTTTATCATCAGGGAAAGAAAAAAGTAATCTGGGGCCAGATCAGGTGAGCATGGAGGGTGCTCCAGTGCAGTTAGTTGGTTACTGGCTAGAAACAGACAGTGCCATAGTGTCTTGTGAACTGGTCATTGTCATGATACAAGAAGCATCAGTGGTTGGCTAAGATTTCAGTTAATATTTTCCTGTTTCTCTATCAATGTTTACTTAGTTTGTTATGCTACTCACACTCAGCCACTGATTTTGATGCACAATTTGACAGTTTTTTTGCAATGTTTTCATTGGTTCTGTCCATTCCAGTCTGACCCTCCCTAAGTGTCCCTTTCTCTTCCCTCAGAAAAACATTTAAACCATTTGTACACTGCTATTTTCCTCATGGAATTATCCCCATAAACTTGGGCTAACATGTCTCTGATCTCTCTTCCAGTCTTGGTGAGTTTAAGAAGAAATCTAAAAATGTTTGTTCATAGCTCTAATTCAAGCTTTGACATTCTTGCAACAGCACACAAAAATATGTAAAGACAATAATTACACCACTCAAATCGACATCACCACAAATCAACACAAACTCGGTTGTGAGATGCTGATATACCAAGGTTATGAAACCTTACCAAGGTGTTTGTACAGTGCAGCCAATGTAAGCACATTTGTGAACTTAATTCTCAGGCCTCTCATATGTACAAGACTGCCTAGGACTGCCTTAGTTTACACTTCCCGAAGGTGTATGTGAGATGCCCTGGTGAATCTAAATCTATGTATTAATGCCTTCATTAAATTATCATAAATGTATTGAACACTTGTTCTGTGCTAAAGACTGTCCTGGAGGTAAGTCCTGGGAAAAACATTTGGTGTAGACCTTGGTTTCCCATCTGACCTTTACTACTGGTGCAGCCTTGAGAAAAGTCACTGCATCTCCAAATCCCATGGGCTGATTACAAATAACACCTCATTGCTCTCAAAAAATGCCACAGTTTAGATGACAAATTGCATTATGGCTCTAAGAGTGGTGTCTAAAGATGAGTGTTTAACAAATTCCTGTTAAATTCATAAAGAAATGGAGGGATGTCATAAGCGTATGATGAAACTTTGAGAAAGAAGAGTTGGAATGGACAGCCAGCAGAATCAGCAGAGGCAGGGTCCCGCTGCAGTAAACTCTGCCCTCTAAAATAGCGTCATTCTTCCCATGGAGCAAGTTTCTACTAGTAATTCACTTCAGGTATCTTGCCATGTACAGTTGATAGAACTATCACAATGCACACACTACTGCTTAAGAGCTAAAAAAGAGTAATCACTTTGAAATCTTCACGCTATCACAGAAACACAAACCTCTTACTATTTATATATGAAAAGAAAACCTTTATTAAAGTCCTTGCTGTGTGCATTTGTAACTGACTTTAAAAATAATGAGTTATTTCCTACCTTGCCATCAAAACGTATCAGTCAAAAGTAATGGTAATTTGTTTACAGCATGATTATGTTTTGACAAATAAGGTAATAATCCACCATCCAGGATTTTGTATAAACAGAACATTGTCATTATTCCAGTTAATAATTGAAGTTCTGTCCCAACATGGCCACGTGTTTGCTTGTTGGAATGTTACAGAAGCTTCCACAAAATTGTCATTCATTTAAGTATAAGAATAATCACACAGACGAAAATAAATTAGATATGAATGCAATTATTGCAAGATTCTAACTGACTTAAATCCATGGCTTTCTTCAGTCTAATATGCTAAAAAAGAAATTGGCTTTACTTTGTAATGCCAAGACACTTCCTCTCCATTCACACGTTGCTGACTGCTTTGAGTGAGGTAGCTCTGTGTGTTTATGATTTATACCCCGACTGCTTCCAAACTAGACTAGAGGCAGCTTGCCACAGAAATGCAAGTGTAAGTGTGGTTTTAAAAACAGATAGGGATGTCGATGCCAATGTAGATATAGGAATATCCACAGCAAAGTTGAAATAAAAATAAAAGGAAAGAAGAAAATTTATGAAGAAAGGAGATGATAGCTGCTTCAGGAACCAATTTAAAATTTATCCAGGACTTCCCAGAAACCAAGATAAAAAGAGAAATAGAATTGATTGAATAGCAACTTGGTCTCCCGTATCCATTCTCTAAAGTATTAATCATAACCAGTTCTAACAGGTTGTCCATCACCACTGCACAGAATTTCAATAATGAGGCAGATTGGAGTTGTCAGTCTTGGGTGTGTGTGGTGTTCTTTAGAGAATGACTAGGAAAAGTCCATGTATTATCTATCCCAGAAAAAAATAAAAGACAGAAATAAGAACTTATATTCCCAAAGTGGTAATAATTTAACAAGAAACAGGCTCCTCTTCAGTTATTACTACCTGAGTATTTTTAGGAAAATCACACACCTTCAAAAAAAATCATTTTCCTCTTTTCAAAAAATATTGGCTAATAATAACAATTCGATGTGTTATTTTCAGACTCATCTATGGCAATGTACTAGATAGCACTTTGTGATCTGTGAAATGTTACATGGATTTCAGTTGCTGCTGTTGTTATTGCTGTGATTGTTAAAGTGCACAGATGGAGAAGAACAGAAAGAGGATAGGCACAAACGTTAGTGATCATCTGAGTTAACTTATCTCCGAATTTCTAACATAACCTAGAATCATCAAAGTGCAGAAGATAAATGGAAGCACTTGGGTATAAGAACCATTGACCATGTCCCCAAAGCCTGCCTGCCTCTGCATCCTGGGTGTTCTCTCTCTCTCAGATCAATGCCTAATGAATAATAGGTTTTAATGAGTCCAATATGGCTCTTGCATTGGAATGAGGTGACACAAATTATTTCCCATTTGTAACCAAGCAGTAGGTCATTTCTCAATTGGTGTTTAGTATCCTAATGTTCTGGGGAGAAGTGTACTTTTAAAATGCAGTCTTCCGTCATAACGTGGGTACTGCAATATTTATTCAAGAGCATGTACAGGGTTATATATTCTATACATAATTAAATAACGATAATTTATTAAGTACCAAATCTCATGCACTGTGTTTGTTTTTTACATTTGTCATCTTATTTGATGCTCTATAAAATCTTATCCACTATTGGACGGGCATTACAATTATTCCCATTTCATGTATATGTAAACTAGGATTTAAAGCAGCCAGGATTCAAGCCTGAACTTAAATGTCACCTAATAAGAAAGGCTTTCTCTTATACTTTGCCTATAGTAGCATCCCAAAGTTATTCTGTATCAAATCACTCTGTTTACTTATTTCATAGCATTTATTAGAACCTTCATTTGCTCAAGTGTCTCCTCCACAAAGATGTAGAGCACAGAGGCAGAAATCACATCTGTCTGGTCCACCTCATCTTTGGTGCCTTGCACTGTGACAATACAGGCACATACAGCATAAATTGTTGAATTACCGAATGAATAAACAAATGAATGACACCAACGTACAGGTTCTTAAGAATGTTGTTTTCACTGCAATGTATTAGTTTTTAATCTCATTTTTTCCCTGTAGTTCAAGGTAGTCATTAAACAAATCACAAATATCTCTTATGTGCTAGCAAGAGTTTATTTCAAATTGGAATCAAGGGTGTGAAACCATTTTCTATAGGTCACCAAAGACACTCTTAAAATATTCGTAAAATGCAAGAAGCTTTGGAATTTCTTTGGCCACTACATGATATTTAGCCCTTTAATCTTTGAAGTCTTTTAGCTCCATTTGATCAAAAGCATGACTGAAAACTTATGAGAAAATGAATTCTGCCAATAAATATTTGCTTTCATCTCTTTTCTATATGCCCAAGAGCTTCTTCTGCCGAAACTGTTTTAAAGGTAGAAATTAAGTTGATCATTTAAATGGCTTTGTGAAGAAGAAAGCTGAAAGAAACCTTTCTGAGGCACTTGATTCTTTTCTGCTGTTGTTGCTGTTATGTCTGAAATGTTTCCAGCTTGCTTACAATGTAAGAATCTGATTTTAAGAAATTCCAATGTCTTTGTTAAAAAAGAATCAAGCCCAAATAATGTGGCAAGTATAAAAGCACCTCCCCCTCCATTACCTTTTGGTACAGAATGTTCTAGGCTACATTTTGCCTCTAAGCTTTGTGCTGTTCTCATGGCTTGACTATTCCCAACTACCTCCCTCAATGCACATGTCACACAGACACACACACATCTTCCTCTGAATCAATCCTTCTCTGGTTCATGATATAATTCATATATGATCCCCTAAGAAACTTCTCTGAACAGTCCCCTCCCTGTGGTGTGTAGGCTCCCCTTCCTTTCTATTCCCATAAAAACTGTTTTTCATTGCACTCTTCCACCCTATCCTGTAGCTTTATCCTCTTACTTGTGCAAATGACTTCCAACAACAATGGTATGGTACCTTACCCATATTTATATCCTGGTACGTGGCTCAATGCCTGATGAATAATAGGTTTTAATAAGTAATTGCTGAATAATTAATGAATGAGGAGGTTGAATCTAGTTCCTTTCTTGGGAATGATGGATGGTCACTGGGTCCAGACAGAACACATCCCAGGAGATGCCTGTTGCTATGGCTCTGATATGATTCTAGATCATATCAGAGTCTGATCTTGACACTAAAACAGTTAAATGATAAGGACCTTTGAAGAGCAGTGTGGGGTGATGAGCAGGGTGAAGGTGGAGTTCTCATGAAATAATACAACATGGATAGTAAAGGAATCAATTACTCCTGAAAAGTAAAGGAAATTCTCAGCAGACTCAAAAAACCATTTGGCTCTGAAAAATTCTCAGGAGGCTCAAATTCCAGAACCATTTATGCAAATGTTCTCAATGTCACTAAAATGGGATTGCTTTCTTGCTGGAAATTACATATATTGGAAAAAGAGCGAGCATCCTTAAATTTCCACTGTTACAAAGTTAGCCATAAAGAAGTACAGAAAAATAATAAGGGCTAAAGCAGAATCAGGATTGTAAATGATGTGATAGAAGGAATAAAGATTCCTTCTGGTCTTACAAAAGAAGTGACAATTCCAGAGCATACTGGCATGGGGCATGGATTCTAGACCCAGAATTGAAGCAGTGATATCAGATAATGAGAGAAAAGACAGATTTCTGATAGCCTCACTTGGCTCATAATTTGGCCAGTTTTCTAGATATGGGAATAAAGTTAGCATTGAATATGTGATACATATATATTACACATGTGTGCATCTATTTAACATGTAAATGGAGCCACATCTGGCTCCATTCACGTATATGGATCAATCATAGGATCAATAATTTTTTAATTATGATTATAAGGTTCTGAATTTCACAATTCCTCCATGTAATTGTAAAAGTCCATTTATGCCATGTCCCAAGCCTGTGTGCCCAGTAATTATTTGTTGAATGGACTCACAGGAGAATGAAAGTTGCCCTGGGATGTTACCCATGTTGACTACATCTCTACCACCTATTTCATTGCTTTCTATACATAAGGGTCACCTGTCCACAGTTTCTAAATTATTTTGCTGGGATTATGCCTACACATCTTACTTTATCTGTGACCCTTCAAAAGATATCCACATACTTTTTAGTTTTTTGCTCTTACAAATAAATCTGAAATAAACCTTCTTGTAACTCATACTTTTTTGTATTTATATGGAATCCACTATAATAGTTTAGTTGTTATTAAAATTCATGCTTCTTGAAATAATTTACCTATGAGGACATTTACTGCAGTTTCTATTTTGTTTGTCTCTTTGTTATTTTGGAGTTAATGGTTTAAAGTCAATTGTGATTACTATATTTTATAGAAAATTGTATATTTCATGTGGCTTTCACATTTTCAGTGAGATTCTCTGTGTCTGTGGTTATTTCCTCATTTAATTATGAGTCTGATGTGTTTTCAACTTTTCCTTTTTTATTACTTGCTTGTGTATTTGTTTTACTAACTGTGGCATTTGTTTATTAAGTTTTTTATACCATTTTATAGCTCATTAATTTTTAATATTTATTGATTTTTACTTCATGTTTCCCATAAATAGTCCTTTTTATTGCCCTTTAGAATTCTTGTTAGGTCAACTAATTTATCTTTATTATTTATAATTATAGAATTAACATTTTCTGTTTTTTTAATTAACATTTTAAATTATATATTTCCTTCCAAATATAGCTTCATCTCTACATTAGAGAATGTGAAGTGTTTTTATGATTGTTATAGACACTGATCAATAACGGCTTTAATTATGTCTTTGATAATAAGGTCTATTATATAATTTCTGTAAGTGTTCTGTATTTTCATGTTTGCATTCATTTCAATTTAATTTAATATAGCTATTGTATCTAAGTTTTATATTTTATTACTTATTTGCATTATAGTTTTTTTCATTTGAAACTGTGATTTCAAGAATTAAAGAAATACTAACATTATGCTTCTCATATGTACTCACACATAACACGTGTGACATGATTATGTGTGTGTACAGAGAAGCAAGTCAAGCTCTACATGGTGATTTAGCAATGATTATATCTGGACAGTCAAGTAGAGGAAGGGCATTCTTTCTCTTATCACTTGTCCTTTTCAAAATTGCCACTTCTTTCATTGGACAATAAACTACTTTCATATATGTAAGACATTTTTCTGAATAAAAAAAGAATTATTAGAACTACTTTCTCTCTATAGACTTGATTACTCGTGATTTCGCATTAAATGTCTTCAGTCACATGTTAGTTCACTCAACAAATATTTATTGAGTTCCTTCAGTGTGCCACATAAAATGTACAAGAAACAAAATCACAGGAGACACAGTAGATATTAATCCAGTGCTCAGTGTTAACATTTCAGTGTCAAGATTAGACATCTATGAGGGGTCATTTGGCTGCTGTGGGTTGATTTTGTCCAACAGTCTACAGAGTGTCACCAAAGTTGCACCTAAAATCACCATACACAGTGAAAATGTGAAAATATTCAACAAGATCCTAACAAACAGAATCCAGCAATACTTCAAACAGATTATAAAACACGACCAAGTGGGTTTTATCCCACGATTTCAAGGCTGGTTCAACATACGTAAATCTATAAATGTAATTCATCACATTAACAAATTAAAAAACAAAGACCATATGATTCTCTCAATTGATGCAGAAAAAGCTTTTGATAATATCCAGCATCCTTTCATGATAAGAACACTTAAGAAAATTGGCATAGAAGGGACATTTCTCAAATTGACATCTACAACAAACCCACAGCCAATATCGTACTGAATGGAGTTAAATTGAAATCATTTCCACTCAGATCAGAAACCAGGCAAGGTTGCTCATTGTCTCCATTGCTCTTTACCATTATAATGGAAGTTTTAGCCATTGCAATTAGGGGAGTAAAGGCAATCAAGGGTATCCATATAGGATCAGAAGAGATTAAACTTTCACTCTTCGCAGATGACATGATTGTATACCTAGAAAATACCAGAGATTCTACCACAAAACTCTTAGAAGTGATCAAGGAATACAGTAGCATCTCAGGTTACAAAATAAACACTCATAAATCAGTAGCCTTTATATATAACAACAGTCAAGCTAAAAAAAAAATAGTCAAGATCTTTATCCTGTTTATAGTAGTGCCAAAGAAGATGAAATATCTAGGAGTTTACCTAACAAAGGATGTGAAAGACCTTTATAAAGAGAACTATGAAATTCTAAGAAAAGAAATAGCTAAAAATGTTAACAAATGGAAAAACATACCATGCTCATGGCTAGAAAGAATTAATATTGTTAAAATATCCATTCTACCCAAAGCAATATATAATTTTAATGCAATCCCTATTAAAGTTCCATTGTCATACTTTAAAGATATTGAAAAAGTAATACTTCATTTTATATGGAATCAGAAAAAAACCTCAAATAGCCAAGACATTACTCAGAAATAAAAACAAAGCAGGAGGCATCATGCTACCAGACATCAGACTATACTATAAATTCATAGTGATCAAAACAGCATGGTACTGGCACAAAAACAGCAAGGTAGATGTATGGAACAGAATAGAGAACCAAGAGATGAACCCAGCTACTTACCATTTTATGATCTTTGACAAGCCAATTAAAAACATTGAGTGGGGAAAAAGATTCCTTATTTGACAAATGGTGCTGGGCGAACTGGCTGGCGACCTGCAGAAGACTGAAACTGGATCCACATCTATCACCATTAACTAAGTCAGACTCTCACTGGATTAAAGATTTAAACTTAAGACATGAAACCATAAAAATACTAGAAGAAAGTGTAGGGAAAATACTTGAAGGAATCAGCCTGAGCAAAAATTTTATGAAGAGGACCCCCTGGGCAATTGAAGCAACATCAAAAATATACTACTGGGACCTCATCAAATTAAAAAGCTTCTGCACAGCCAAAAGCACAGTAAGTAGTAAAGCAAGTAGACAGCCCTCAGAATAGGAGATGATAT
>CAUYQV010167479.1:0-56604 GCA_963574575.1 Galagoides demidoff | reverse complement strand
GCTCTGGGAGGCCTAGGTGAGAGGATTGCTTGAGCTCAGAAGTTCAAGACCAGCCTGAGCAAGAGTGAGACCCTAGCTTCTCTTTTTTTTTTTTTTCCTGGTTAGCTACCTTTTAAATTTTATTTTCAGATTTATGTCTCTTTGGTATTTTGTAACCACTCCCACAAAGGAACAAGTGGCATGCACAGATCTCAAAAAAAAAAAAAATGAGATTGCTTTAGAAGTTGGGTAGGAATCACATCCTCCTGTACCACTTCCCCCAGAGGTGGGTACCTCAGAGCACTGGGCCTTAGGTCAACTCCAAGGCCTACAGTTAGCAATGATGAGCTCATATCCAGAGGCGGAGCTTGGCTTGCTCCCAGAATCCCAGAATGGGGGGGTGGGGGTGGATAGTAGGGTTGGAGCCTCAGCCGCATCTTAACACCTGCAGATTTTCAGCCTAAGGCTATTTCTTCTAAATCCCAAGTGTTTGGTCCTTGCTGAGTGCTTACTATAAAAATCAACCTAGCTAACTATATGAAGGCAACTTATAACAATTAATATTGGCAGATAATGAGGTCTTATAAAACAGTGTGGGGAAGGTAATAGTATTATCCTTACTTTACAGGTGAGGAAACTAGAACAGGGAGCAGTTAAGTGATTTGCCTGGGGATAAACCCTAGCAGGTGGCTCTGCTAGGATTAGGACCCCCTTGGTCCAGCCCAGGAGAGGTCCTTTGTGTGAGTTGAACCCACACTACTCCTATAAGGCTACGTGTATGTGTGCATGTGTGTCCACGTGTGTATGTACACGTGTCTTTCAAAAGTCAAGCCCACTTGTTTGCTGAGGCCATGATAGAAATGAAATTTGGGTTCAAAACTCAACAACTTTCCAAATGTTAATTGTTTCTCCTTCCCCCTCAATTGGAGGAATTTAATTTGCTGAGGAATCTCTCCTTTTGCCACTGGGGAACCACAAAATGACAGGACCTTGGCAGCTCCATCTGAAGGCTCCAGCAACTGTGGCCCAGCCCAGCCTGACACAGCCGAGGGAGGGAAAATCCCAGATGTCAAGTAGTGCAAACACCAGGGCTGGCCTTGTGCCAGCCACCGACACGAAGCTCAGGTCCTGTCATTTACTCCTATTCCTGCTTACACCTTCCAGAGATGCTTAATGAGCTCCTGGTCCCATCTTTATCGAGCTATCCATCAATGTCCCTGTCAGTTTTACCGCCTCTTACTGATTTTGGCATTTTTATGTAGCTGTCGACTCTGAATACACCCATGTCTCCCCCACCTCCAGAAGCAATTATTACATAATTATAGAATCTATTTTAATCAAAAGACTTCCTACAGTTTTTAATGTAATTGCTTTTCCAGGATGATGAGAAGACCTAAAATTTTCTATTGTCCCAGGAATGTCCTTCTTAGGTTAGGAGGATGTATCCAGATCAGAGGTTGGAAGGAAAGAACAGTGGCACGCACACTCACACATTTTTATTTATTTTTTTAATCATGTCATTCTGTAGCCTGCTTTTCTTCACTTACTAAATTGTGGACTTTTTTTTTTTTCCAGTATCATTTTGATGGCTACTGTGCTGGGATGAATGATGTCCCATCTCTAAACTTATATCCACCCAGAACCTGTGAAAGTGATCTTATTTGGAAATAGAGTCTTTGCAGATGTAATCAAGATGGGGTCTTGTTGGATTAGGATGGACCCTTAATCCAATGACTAGTGTTCTTCCACGAAAGAATTTTGTGCGTAGAGACAGAGAGGGAGGAAGGCCAGATGAAGACAGGCAGAAACAGGAGTGATACTGCTATGAGCCAAGGATTGCAGGCAACCCCTGGGCCAGGAGACAGGTCCAGAACAGATCCTCCCGCAGAGCCTTTAGAAAGAGTGTCCCCTGATGACACCTCCATTTCAAACGCCAGGCTCCAGAACTGTGAATAAATTTCTGTTGCTTTAAACACGTACTTCATGGTCATTTGTTATGGCAGCCCCAGGAAAAGAACTCAGCTACCTGACACTGAACCCTATGACTCGACCTAATCAAATCATTTAACAATTGGGAGAAACTGGTAGAAAAGATAATAAACAAGGAGCAAAGTCCCTTGAAACTAGGGGAAAGCAAGGGTGTCCTGATTTGTTGTGACTATTTTGCTCAGCATCCCCTGGGCTGGTCACTAGCTTGCCTCTGAAACCTCCCTCTTCATTCACTTGGCAAGCGCCCAGCAGTAAAACTTTAGGCAAGGAAATACCAGTAGCTGTAAGAGTATCACAACGTGGTTTTATGTGGCAGTAACCGACCCCTGGCCAATTGTGCAGTTTGGCTGGCAGTATACTCCACACCTTGTTTAAGAAAAAAAAAAAATCATATAGAAACTTCTGTGTGAGTTCATTGTTCAGCACTTATAACTCGTAAGGACCTCTCGGAAACAGAGCAGGGAGGTTGGGTTTTTAAAAGCAAGTTTCCATATGACTGGTTTCTAATCGACCAACAAGTGTCCCTACTGAAGGCCAGAGAGCAGATGTAGGGTGAGGAGGTACCTGGGTGGGGAGTGAGAAAGGAAGTAGGATGATATTTACTAAAACTTTCAGATGCATGAAGGTCTATGTTCTCATCTCTGCTTGCCTGGCTTCCTGTGTGATCTGAACAAGTTATTTGCCCTCTTTGAGCCTTTATTTTCCCTTCTACATAATGGAAGGCTGTACATTGTGGCTCACCCCTATAATTCTAGCACTCCGGGAGGCCAAGGCAGGAGGATCACTTCAGCTCAGGTGCTGAAGACTTTCTACATAATGGAGCTAAAATGTGTGATAGCTACCACAAGGGGTCATTGAAAGAATCAGTGGGGATAATGTATGTAAATTACACGCAAATAGGAAGTCCTCAATAGTAGGAGGTTATATTATCATTTATCCTGCATCTGATATGTTATGTAAACAATGCCAGTAACTTTATATATATATATTTTTCAATTCATTCTTGCAGCAGCTCTATGCAGTAAACATACTTCTATCCCTTCTATGTGAAGAAACTACATTCAGAAAAGTTGAGCCACCTGTCAGAAATCACACAGCAGGAAAGAGGAACAGCTGGAATTTGAATCATAAAGGGAAGTCTGGATAATCTAGAGGGCTAATATCCCTTGACATTTGTTTAGTTGTCTCTTTAAATCTTGGTGCCAATTCAGCCAGCACTGGACAAATATTTCTCTTGCCCAAATCCATTGCCAGGTTCTCTGTTAAGTGAATGCAATATGATCTCTCGTTCAGCTGTTGGAACTTTCAGTAATATGACAATTTTTTTTTTTTTTTACAAAGCAACAGAAGAGAGAGACCTAAATTAATATATAAGAATGAAGAATGTCCTGACTTATTTCCATAGCTGCATGAGAAGGCTTCTGGAATGTTCTAGGAAGTGAGAGTCTGGTGGTCCCTGCCACCCACCTGCTCTCTATGGACTGATAAGAATAACTCTCTGGGCTGGTGGACAGACTTGTGAGTCTTAATTAGTTCACTTTTATAGAGCATATTTTCAGTGGCATTTTTTCGACCCAAATAGTGCTGCCCCCCCCCATGTGGGTGTGCAGACCCCAACAGTCATTAAGGGAGGCAGCATTGCCCAACATGGGCCCTAAAACAGTCAGAGACACACAGGCTAATTCTCCTGCCTCAACCCCTATTTCTTACACCTGGAAAAGTATAACCCAGAAACAACTGACTCTTTAGTTGGGGGGAACCACCCACAGACTTAGAGTTCCTTACATCCAAGGCTGGCCTGCCACCTCTTGTCTCCCCCACCCTCACCCCCATGCAGAAAAATAGACTGACTCTGAACTTTCCATTAGCTGTGTGATTCTAAGACACATCCTTGCAGCATTAGAAAGAAAGGCCATCTCCCTTACCATCCAAATGTATGAACTATTGAAATGCTGCTGCCTCTAGATTTTTATGGGTTTTTTTTGCAAAGCATATTTTCCTAGGTAATTTTTTAATTTTCTTTCTAGATTGGATATTCTGATTTTTCACAATAACAGCAAAGGTAACATCTCCCTTTCTGATTATTAAAGGATTATAAAATGTCAATAAAAATGATGGGATACTTTTTAAGACTCTATGATATTAATATCAAATACTTAAATTATTTCTTTTTTATTTCAGGTTAATGTGAGGGTCAAGAACTTAAATTATTTGTATTACTACTCTGGTTATTGTTCTAAGTGTTCTACACTGAATAAAATAACTTATTTAATCTGTGGAACAATTTGCTGACTTGGAGTCTATTATTATCCCCATTTTACTGATGAAAAAAACAGACTAAGGCAACAACATCCAATATGTGACAGAGGGCTGGGTCTACTGCTCATGCCTGAAATCCTAACAGGATGAGACAGGAGGATTGCTTGGGGTCAGGCTTGTCTCTATAAAAAAAAAAAAAAAAAAAATTAAAAAAACCCCAGGCTTGGTGGCTATGCCTATAATCCTAGCACTCTTGGAGGCAGAGGTGGGAAAATTCTTTCAGCTCTGGATTTTGAGACCAGCCTGAGCAAGAGTAAGACCCCAAGTAGTGGGTGCCTGTAGTCCCAGCTACTTGGGAAGCTGAGGCAGGAGAATCCCTTGAACCAGGAGTTTGAAGTTGCTGTGAGCTATGATGTGGACACTGCACTCTACCCAGGGCAACAGAGTGACAACCTGTCTCAAATTTAAATACACACACGGGGGAAAAAAAAAAAGCAGAACCAGGATTTAAACCCAGAGATTTGTCTCTAGACCCCATCCTCTTAACTAAGATTTAGCCTACCTCTGAGATAGATAAACTTAAAGTATTGATGATAAACAATATTGGTTAAGCTATTAGGAGACAGACTCTCATGAATGAGGATGAGAAGACAAAGTGGTACAAATTTTTGGAGGGAAATTAGGCAGAATGTATAAAAATTATAAATATTTTAAGATTTAACATCTAGATCATACATAACCACCAAAAAATATACACACGCAATAATGGCTCATTGTAGTATTGTTTATAATAGTGAATCAGTAGGAAAAACTTTGAATAATTAAATTAGCAAATAAATATCATGAAAAATTAATGACTACATTTTGATAATAAATGTAAATTAAAACAAAGAACTTGGATATGGAGAAAAGGACTCATGGTGAATACTGTATCCATTTAAATACAAAGTTTAAATTAAAGAACTATAGCTGAGTGCAGTGGCTCACACCTGTAATCCTAGCACTTTGGGAGGCCAGGACTGGAAGGTTGCTTGAAGCCAGGTGTTTGAGACCAGTTTGAACAATATAGCAAGACCTTGACTCTGCAAAAAGAAATTAAAAAAAAAGATGAAACAAGTTGAGGCCAAGATGGCAGAATAAAAACATTTCCTCACTGGCTGATGTCCATGTGATTCAGGCAAAGGGATTCCAGCCACTTCTCACTGGAATGTTTCATGGATAAACAGCATTAGCAAGGCAGAGAGAGACAGTGAGGGATTCCAAGAGACCAGGAAGTGGGGAGAGACAGAAAGCTGATATGAGGGAACCACCATCTCAGGAACAAAGATTATATACTGGTACAGGAGGGATTACGGCAGTAGGAGTCTTTCCCACAACTCCTATATGGCACCCTGGAGGATGGGGGTTGATTGTGACTGGTTTGAGATCCAGGAGTGTTCATCCCTCTAGGTGAAGGGCACTTTAATACCCAGGTATAGGGACAAGGAAAATTAAGGAGAAGGAGGGATTAGTAGGGGAAGCAAGTAAACAAGAAGAAAACTCACATGAGGAGGAACCAACACTAAAATTTTAGCAACATAAAAAAATCTGAGCAGATCAACTCCCTATGGTACCATGAGACAACTACACAAATGATCCCACCTATAATGCAATTACAGAAATGACAGAAAGAAAATTTAGAGGATGGATGGCAAAAATGATGAAAGAAATAGAAGGGAAAGTGGATAACAACCAAAAGGAAACCCAAAATTGACCCAATAAATGAATGAAAGATATGATGGAATTAAGAAGAATATATTAGAGCTTATGAATTTGAAAACGTCACTCAGGGAACTTAAAGATACAGTGGAAAATATCAATAACATTAAACTATGGAGAAGAAAGAATCTCAGAGCTAGAAGATAAGGCTCTTAAGCTAACTCAAGCTTTCAAGGAGTCAGAAAAAAAAAGTAGAGCAATCACTTAGAGAATTATGGGAACTCATGAAGCCTACAAACATGAATTACAGGTATTTCTGAAGGAGAAGAAGAGAGAACCAAAGGTATGGAAGCCCTACTGGAGGGTATCATAATTTCCCAGGCATCATCAAAGATTCTTACACACTTCTTTTAGATGGATATCCAACCATAATTCATCTCAGTACAAACAGACCATCTCCTAGATACATTATAATGAGTCTGGATGAGGTCAAAAATGAAAGAAAATTCTACATGCAGCCAGGACCAAGAACCAATTAACCTACAGAGGGAGACTTATCAGGGTGACAGTGGACTTTACAGCTGAACCTTTTCTAGACAGAAGAAGGTAATCATTTACCTTTAATCTTCTTAAGCAAAATGACTTTCAGCCCAGGATTCTGTATCTTGCCAAACTAAGTTTCATGTTTGATGGAGAAATGAAATCTTTTGCTAAAAGCAAATATTCAGGAAATTCACTACAACAAGACCAACTCTGAAGGCAGTACTCAGATGCATTCTTCACACTAACCATCACAATGGCCCACCAGGAAAGTAGATACCCAGAATATAAAGATCAAAACTTAGCTTCCATGATGGTAGAAGGGATAAAACTAAACAATGGACCTTCACAAAATAAAACAACTATAACTCCACCACATTTATCAATTCTCTCAATAAATGTGAATGGCTTAAATTCCCCCACTGAAGAGGCACAGGCTAGATGATGGATTAAAAAAAGCACAAACCATCTATATGATGTATTTAGGAAACACATTTAACTTACAAAGACAAAACAAGGCTCAGGTGAACATTTGGAAAACAACATTTCAGGCAAATGGAAACTGGAAGAAAGGAGGGGTCACAATACTATTTTCAGATACAAGCGGATTTAAAACATCCAAAGTAAAGAAAGACAAAGATAGTCACTACATATTGGTAAAGGGAACAAGAGGACATTTTAATTCTAAATATATATGCACCCAACTTAAAGGCTCCCGGGTTTATTAAGCAAATGCTAACTGGTCTAAAACACCATTATATCTGGGGACTTTCACACCCCTCTGACAGGTCCTCTAAACAGAAACTAAGCAAAGAAGCAAGGGACTTAAATGTAACCTTAGATCAATTGGGCTTAAAGGACATACGCAGACCATACCACCCCAAAGATAATTAGTACACATTCTTCTTGTCAGCTTATGAATCATACTCCAAAATTGATCATATCCTAGGACACAAATCAAACCTCAACAAAATTAAAAGAATTGAAATTATACTTTGTATCTTTTTAGATCACAAAGGAATAAAGGCAGAATTCAAATCAAACAAAAACCTTCACCCTACCCAAAGTCATGGAAACTGAACAACCTTACCCTAGGTCAGGAGGAAATAAAAAAGGAAATCATTAGATTCCGTGAACATAATGACAATGAAGCCACAAGCTTCAATTCTATCTGTAGAATACTGTAAAAGCAGTCCTAAGAGAGAAACTTACTGCATTAGAGGCCCACATCTAAAAAATAGAAAAAGCACATGTAAACAACCCACCGAACCACTTCAAGTAACTGGAACAGGAAGAGCAATCCAATTCTAAACCTAACAGAAGAAAATAAATAACCAAAATTAATTCAGAAATAAACAAAATTGAAAACAAAAGAGTCATTCAGAAAATCAATGAAAAACAGTTGGTTGTTT
The DNA here is from genome assembly GCA_963574575.1 of Galagoides demidoff. Taxonomy (NCBI): domain Eukaryota; kingdom Metazoa; phylum Chordata; class Mammalia; order Primates; family Galagidae; genus Galagoides; species Galagoides demidoff. Next base: position 48,727 of record CAUYQV010167479.1, on the reverse strand, counting down.
GAAAACATATACAATATTGATAAAGCTTTGGCCAGATTAACTAGAAATAGAAAAGTAAGGTGTTTACTATCCTCAGTCAGAAATTACAAAGGGAAAATAACAACAGAAACACAAAGATATAAGAGATCATCTCCAATTACTACAAAAAACTCTATGCCCAGGAACTTGAGAATGTGGAAGAAATAGACCAACACCTGGAATGACACAAACCCCCCCCCCCCCCACTTAACCAGGAAGAAGTAGATCTCTTTTTTTTTTTTGAGACGGAACCTCAAGCTATCCCCCTGGGTAGAGTGCCATGGCATCACAGCTCATAGCAACCTCCAACTCCTGGGCTCAAGCGAGTGTCCTGCCTCCGCCTCCCAAGTAGCTGAGACCACAGGTGCCCGCCACAACGCCCGGCCATTTTTTGGTTGCAGTCATCATTGTTGTTTGGCGGCCTGGGCTGGGGATTCGAACCTGCCACCTTAGGTGTACGTGGCTGGTGCCTTAGTTGATTGAGCCACAGGCGCCGAGCCAGAAGTAGATTTCTTGAACAGACCAATATCAAGCACCAAAATTAAAGAAACAATAAAAAGACTCCCAACAAAAAAAGCCCAGGACCAGATGGCTTCACACCAGAATTCTATCAAACATTAAAAGAAGAGCTAGTGCCTACATTGCAAAAACTATTCTGAAACATTGAGAAGAAAGGAACTCTCCCCAACATGTTTTGTGAAGGAAACATTACCCTGATACCAAAACCTGGAAAAAAACCAAACAAAAAAAGAAAAACTACAGACCAATTTCACTAATGAATCTTGATGCAAAAATACTTGATAAAAATCCTAGTAAATAGAATATAGCTACATATTTAAAAAATTATACATCATGACCCAGTAGACTTTATCCCAGGGATGCAAGACTGGTTTAATGTACAGAAATCTATACATGTTATTCACCACATAAATAAAAACAAAAACAAAGACCATATGATCTTCTCAATAGATAAAGAAAAAGCATTTGATAAAACTCAGCATCCATTCTTAATAAGAACTCTTAAGAAATTAGGGATACATGGGATTTTCCTTAATCTGACAGAAGCCAGCTATGAAAAACCCACATCCAATATCAGACTGAATGGAGTAAAACTAAAAGCATTCCCACTTAGAACTGGAACCAGACAAGGATGTCCACTATCACCACTACTATTCAACATAGTACTGGAAGTTCTAGCCAATATAGTTAGGAAAGAGAAGGATATTAAGAGCATACAAATGGGGGCAGAGGAGCCATCCTCTTGCTCTTTGCTGAGGATATGATCTTATACTTAGGAAATCCCAGAGACTCAATCACAAGACTCCTGGAAGTTATTAAGAAATACAGTAACATCTCAGGGTGTAAAATCAATCTCCACAAATCAGTAGCCTTTGTATATGCCAATAACAATAAAGTGGAGAAGCAAATCAAAGACACAATTCCCTTCATAGTAGCTTCAAAGAAAATGAAATACCTGGGAATACACCTAACAAAGGAGGTGAAGGACCTTTACAAACAGAATTATGAAAGTCTGAGAAAAAAATAGCAGAAGACTTTATAGAAGAGCATATTATGCTCTTGGCTGGGAAGAATCAACATTGTTAAAATGCCTATACTACCCAAAGCAATCTACAGATTCAATGCAATCATCCTTAAAATACCAACAGCATACTTTGAAAAACTAAAAAAAAAAAAAATAGTTCTTCATTTTGTTTGGAACCAGGAAAAAAAACCTGTATAAGCAAGGCAATCCAAATTCAGAGGCATCACTTTGCCAGATTTCAGGGTATACTGCAAGTCCACAGTGATAAACAGTATATGGTATTGGTACAAAATAAAGACGTAGATCTATGGAACAGAATAGGAAACTTAGAGATGAAACCAGCCTCTTATCTCCATTTGATCTCTTTTGTTTTGTTTTGAGACCGAGTCTCAAGCTGTTAGCCTGGGTAGACTGCCATGGCATCATAGCTCACAGCAACTTCCGACTCTTGGGCTCAAGCAATCTTCTTGCCTCAGCTTTTCTATTTTTAGTAGAGATGTGGTCTCGCTTTTGCTCAGGCTGGTCTCGAACTCATGAGCTCAAGCAATCCACCTGCCTCAGCCTCCCATAGTGCTCCATCATTTGATCTTTGATAAACCAAACAAAAGTGTATACCAGGGAAAAGAACCTCTATTCAATAAATGGTGCTGGGAGAACTGAATAACCACATGTAAAAGGCTGAAATTGGACCCAGGCCTTTCACCACTTACAAAAATTGACTCAAGATGGGTAAAAAACTTAAATTTAAGACATGAGAAAATAAAAATTCTAGAGGAAAGCATAAAAAAAAAGTAGATCATAATACTGCTGTATGATATACTAGCTACAGACTACATTGATTCACTCACACAAGTTCTGTTATGCTGTGATTTGAACTCTCCTCACCACAGCTTATTAAAAAAGCACCTACAGTTTCCCATTAAAAAAAAAAAGTAGCTGAGATCAGCCTGGGGAAAGATTTTATGAAGACAGCATCAGAAATGACAAACTTAACAAAAATAAATAAATGGAACTTAAGCTAAAAAGCTTCTGCACAGCCAAGGACGAAACAATTAAAGCAAATAACAACCTTCAGAATGGGAAAAGATATTTATATGTTACAAATCTGACAATGGATTGATAACTAGAATCTATGGAGAACTCAAATTAATCAACAAAAAAAGAGCAAATAATCCCATCAACCACTGGGCAAGATACATGAACAGAACCTTCTCTGAAGAAGACAGGTGAACATTTCACCAAAAAACACATGAAGAAAATGCTCATCGTCTCTAATTATCAGAGAAATGCAAATGAAAACCACCCTGAAATACCACCTAACCGCAGTGAGAATAGCCCACATCACAAAATATCAAGCTGCAAAACTGGTGTGGATTTGGAAAGACGGGAACACTTTTACACTGTTAGTGGGATTGCCAACTAATACAGCCTGTATCAAAAGCTGTATGGCAAATCCTCCAAGAGCTAAATGTAGGCATTCCATTTGATCCCACCATTCCATTACTAGGAATCTACCCAGGAGAAAATAAATCACGTTATCACAAGGACATTTGCATTGGAATGTTTACTAAAGCTCAAATAACAACTGCCAAGACATGGAAGCAACCCAAGTGCCCAACAACCTCTGAATGGATTAATAAACTGTGTTGTATATATGCCATGGGATACTATTAAGCCATAAAAAGGTGACTTTACAGCTTTTGTATTTACATGGATGGAGTTGAAACACATTCTTCTTCGTGAAGCGTTACAAGAATGTGTTAGTGTACTCAACACTAATATGAATGTAATAGAAAAACAACTACACGCTCGTATGAGAGAATAAGACAAGTCTATTCAAGTGGGGGAGGGCGGAGAGGGGAAAGGGGAAAGGAGAGGAGGGAGGGTAAGCTCTCACCTGATGACCACATTGCAAGGGTGCACAGCACACCTCCTAAACCAAGAGCTCAACTGCTCCTCTACGACCTGACCTTTACCTTAGAAATACAATGTAGGGTAATCATCTGTACCCTCATGCCAATCTGAATTTAAAAAAGATTAAGCAAAAAAATTAAATAACTATGACAGAACAAATGTTAAGTGTTCTCAAAAACAAATAAATGATAAATATGTAAGGCAGTATATATGTTAGATAACTTGATTTAGCCATTCCATAACGTAAACATTTTAAAATATCATGCTGTGGACACTTGGGGCAAGGCCAGTCAGATGTAGGTGCCAGATTGGCTCCTGGGAGTGTCACCAGCAGAACGTCCACCCCAGTCTTCTGGGTCTGAAAAGCCGGGCCAGCGCACCTTCCTGGTGGGGCGCCACAACACTCTGGGGCTGTGCATGGAGGCGCTGCAGGCAGGGGAGCAGTGCAGGGTGTGTCAGTGGCGGCCGTCAAGCTCTATGTCCCTAACAAGTACCCAGCAGTAGACGTTACCCTGGTTAAGTACCTGCTGAAGCAGGCCCTGCCTGCCATCATGCCCTGGGGCCTCCTCACCAGGTCCCTCAACTCCAAGGCCAAAGGGGCCACTGGCAGTTTCAAAGTAGTTCCCAAGTGCAAGAAGGATGTTCAATCCAGGAGGACAGCTGCCTCCAGAGCCCCCAGGAGAGCTGGGGAGGCCAAGGAGAAGGGCCCCAAGAAACCAAATGAGACAAAAGGGGAACCTCTCAGCTTGGATGAGGTGGAAAAGGCAGCTGAGAAGCCTGGAGAGGTGAGGAAGGTGCCTCCCTAACCATATACAGCCAAGGGGAAGGCCCTCGAGACCGGCAGCAAGGCCACAGACATGGAGGCAAAACTGAGTGAGGAGAGGAAGGACCCCCAAAGCCAGACAAGGCCCCACAGGCCCCCTCTAATGCCAGCGGGCTCAGCAAAAACTCAAAGGTAAATAGCACTAGGAGCGGCCAAGGAGACGCTGAGCCCCACAGGACAACCAAAGCTGAGGGTAAGAGTTCAAAACCCACAGCCAGCAAGGTCGAGAATGAGGCTGCTTCCCCAACTATAAAGAAGATGGCGGTCAAGGCCCCTGGAGGGGCAGCTGCCCAGGGGTGTAGGGAGAGACCAAACACCAAGGCAGCTTCTCCCGCTAAGGGCAGTGGGCCCAAGATGGCCCCTGCACACCTGGCCAGGAAGACAGAGTTCCCTGTGGGCTCAAGAAGGTCTGGGCTGCCTGTTAATGCCTGGACATCCAACATGTCCAGCAAGAGACCTTAAGGCTAAAGCCAGAGGCTGGGGGTGAAGAGAGACTGAGTTTTTATTCCCCAGCAAACATGTGCTGTGTTTATTCGCGTGTAACCTAGTTGTCAATAAAAATAAAGACTTTTGCTTTTCCTCACCAAAAATGAATAAATAAATAAAATATCTTTTATTGTTCAATTTTTTTTTAATTTTAAAAAGAACTTTGAGGATTCTGGTTATGAAAATAGAATATTCATGTTCAAAACATTGACAGTATAAAACAAAACTTGTAGCAAAGAAGTCAGGATGGGAGGAACAAAGTGAGAAATAGTCAATAGTCTCAGGGGTTCAAAAGAGGTCAAAAACTGAAATTTGTTTAAAAAATTACTCCAAAAAATTCAGTCTTTATCATGACTTTATTATCTCTACGTAGATGTTTTTAAAGAAAAGATTCTCTTTGATGGCGAAGAAAGGAGTACTAAATTTCTGCAGTTTTTCTCTTTTTCTTTTTATTCTGTCCAAGGGGTTAATTAAATTTATAAAATTAATTAAAGAAACAGTTAAAGTTTTTTTGTGGAAAAATTGCCCAGTGCTGAGACTGTGGTCTCCAAATAGCCATTAACACTGAAAAGAACCATGGATTTTTGGAGGTTGGGAGAAAGGAAATAGGTGAGCTGGGGGTATAATTTTTACACCAGATGGTGGGGAGGCCATTGAAAACGTCTGGCATCTGGTCAGAGGACTTAGAAGCTGCTAGCATAGGGCCTCACTGACTGGAGATGAGACCCTTTGAGCATAAATGCATAGTATATCATATCAAAATATATCAAATATGCCTGAATCCAAGAGTTCGTAATAGTACTCAAAAATCAAACTCCTTTGGTTACTTTAGGGGGATGCTAGTAAATTAATTCATTATTTTGAAAATAAGAAAAGAAAAGAATTGAGCATTTATCCTACTTTTCCTGAAAGAATGGTATCTTGGGGGTGGGGGGGATGGAAGAGCTCATGAAGGGAGGTTTCTCTTCAGAGAAGTATTCCACACAGCAAATGAAGATGTAAAAATATCACCATTTTGCACACTGGTGGGCTTGGGCAGTGATGATCAGTAGTTGCTATCATCACAAAAAAGATACAAGAAGATGCCTTGGACCTTCTGAAGTAGTTCTGCAAAACAAAAGCAAGAATTGGACTTGAACCCAACAGGCCCTCAGACATAACTACCAATTTATAGGACAGACGGGAACAAGAGAGGAATGTTAAAAAAGATACTACAGAGATGCAGTCTGTGAAGTCCAGACAGGGGAAAGTGAACAGGACTAAAAGAAAATAACACAAATGAATGCCATTATTATAGAAATCTCAGTATAGGTCTCTGTATCTAGATGTGGGCCTGGATATACATAAAGAGAGAGAGCCTACACAATAAAAAAGACTTGAGGATTACTAACCAAAATCACCAGCTGAACTTTATTTGGATCCTGATTCAAACAAGTTGTTAAAAAAAAAAAATAGAACATTGAGGCCAGGTGCAGTGGTGCAGGCCTATAATTCCAGCACTTTGAGGGCCAGAGGCAGAAGGATTACTTTGAGGCCAGGAGTTTAAAACCAGCCTGGGCAACATGGTGAGACTTCTGTGCAAAAAAATAAGAAAATGTTACCTGGATGTGGTAGTGTGCACCTGTAGTCCCAGCGACTTGGGAGCCTGAAGCAGAAGCATCGCTTGAGCCCAGAGTTCAAGCCTACAGTAAGCTAGGATTGTGCCACTACCCTTCAGCCCAGGTGACAGAGCAAGACTCTGTCTCAAAAAAAAAAAAAAGGTTAAAAATTATGAACATAAGCATTGGCCAGACGCTTGATGTTAAGATATTTTTGTGATTAAGCCAGGTGTAGTGGCTCATGCCCATAATTCTTGCACTCTGGAAGGCTGAGGAGGGTGGATTGTTTTAGCTCAGGAGTTCAAGATCATCCTGAGCAAGAGCAAAAATAGCGGGTCTCTAAAAAATAGCTGGTCATTGTAGTGGTCACCTGTAGTTCCAGCTGCTCAGGATGCTGCGGCAAGAGGATCACTTGAGCCCAAGAGTTTGAGGTTGCTGTGAGCTATGCCACCAGAGCACTCTACTGGGGGTGACAAAGTAAGACTCTGTCTCAAAAAAAAAAAAAAAGAAAGAAAAAAGGAAAAAGAAATTGTGATAATGATACTGTGGTTATGTTTGTGGGGAGGGAGGTTTGTTTTATTTTGTTTAGATACCAAACCAGAGCTGGGATGTGGTTACATTTTAAAAGTAAAAAGTTCTAGAAGATTTTTAGAGCAGTGAAATGACTCATTAGGGTGCATGTCACTATATATCTGTCCAAACTGATAGAATGTACAACATCAAGAGTGAATCCTAACATGAGCTATGGACTTGGATGATAATGATGTCAGTGTCGGGGGGTCATGCAAGAGAATCTATGCATAGTTGGGACCAAGGGCATATGGAGTTGAATCTCTGTACCTTCCTCTCAATTTTCACCATGACCTTAAATCCGCTCTTAAAAAATTAAGTCTGTATTTTAAAACTGAGTTCCTATCTTTTAGAGATACATTCTAAAATATTAAATGTAAAGAACATGACACCTGGCATTTGTTTCAAAGTAATTAAAGGAAGGAGAGGCTGGAAGTATTGATGAAACAATATTAGCCATGAGTTGGTAACTACAAGGGCATTATCCAGCTATTTAGTTTCTATCTTAGAGATGCAGAAGAAATGATACAAACAGAAAAATCACCATTTGTATCTCTTTCTCTTTCTTTCTTTCTTTTTTTTTTTTTTAAGAGACAGAGTCTCGGTTGAGGGAAGGTCTGAACTATATAAAACTGTATATATTCCCCACCTGCCATTGAACTCTGAGGAGTTCCCACCCACTCACTCCAAGGTTTGGAGAGAAATCTAGCTGGACAGAAACCTAATTTAAATATGCAAGGCCCCCCTGCCAAGCTCTTGATTGTTCACCCTCCTCACCAGAAATGGGAGATTACGTCTTTGCCTTATTCTATTTTAAGATCTTCTCACAAGAGTGGAGTAAGATATAATTCTGTTAGCTTAAAAACTTTTATTGACTTAGACACATTCAATAAATCAGAACATCATTCTGCATAACTTTCAATGATTCCTACAAAACTGAGTCATTATTTATTAATAACTATCTAGAAGTAAGGATAATCAGATTACTTAATTTTCTTTTTTCTTTTGCCAAGGAGAGAGAATTCTGTTAATTTTTATAGAGAATTCTGCATGTTTAGGTATGGTAATAATTTATTTTCTTTTTTTCTATTCTTCATGTCTTCTGCTCTATCCTTTCTAGTGTTTGAAAATCCTAGATAATAGATCTCTTGCAGAAATACATCATTGAATAATTTTTAACTTTGTTTTCTCATTTCCTAAAGGGTATTTTCATCTTTCCTCAAAATTTAAAACAATTTGATATACTGTAGAATTTAATTTTGTCTTTTTATATATGCTTTTATATGCTAGTCACTTCAGTTCAACAATATGTGTTAAATGTTCGTTTCCTATCGCAGTGCAACAAAACAACTCCCCAAATTAGTGGATAAAACAGCCATTTCATTCTACTCATAGATTCTACGGGGCAGAATTCCGACAGGGCAGAGTGAGAATGGTTTGTGTGCTCTGTAGTGCCTCATCCCTCAGCTGGAAAGGCTCGACCGAGTCAGGGTGACTCCAGCCAGTGGCAGACTGCAGTCATCTGAAAGCATCTTTGCTCACATATCTGGCATCTGGGCTGAGATGATGCTAAGGCTGATTCTCAGCTGGACTGTTTCCCAGAGTAGATCTACATGTGACTTTTTATACACTTGCACTTCCTCACAGCATGGCAGTCTGACAGTAAATGAGCTGCTGACGTGACTCCTCAGGTGTGCAGCACCAATGTTCTAATGAAAATCATGGGAACCACGTGACCTCATATAGTTTAACTTTCAAAGCAACTAGTGTTATCTTGTGCTCTTCTCTATTGCTTAAAGCAGGCATAAGGCGGTCAAGGTATAATAAAAGGGAACATATCTCCCACCTCTCAGTGTAAGGAGTGTCAAAAAATTTGTGGTCCTTTTTTTTTTTGATTTTTTTGTTTTTAATGTGGTCCTTTTTTAAAACAAGAAAATAAACTATCACAGACTGCCATTTTCAGGGAAATTTCTATTTGGCTGATTGGCAGCTACCTCAAATTTGGTATTCCAGACTATTTCCTATACAGTTTATCCCAGACTTATCAGCCAATTAAGAGGCCTGTTGGACTCTTTCTCTCATGTACCTCCTTCGTGGCAGTTATAATTCTAAAACTCTTATCCTTATCGGCACTGCCTTAGTTTTATTTATCTTTATTATGGCAGGCATTACTCATGTCTCTGTTTCTAGTCCTACAATGTCCATACTGCTGTTACCATAGAATGATCATTCTAAACGTAAGTCTGACACGAGTCACTCCCTTAATTAAAATCCATCAAAAGCTGTCAGTCACATGAAGAGAAAAGTCAGATTCTTCTTATAATTATTTTGTTCCTTACCTCATTCCGTCTTCTTTCCTAAGGAGTTTTACAATTTATGTTTTAGAAATGGAGACACCAGTTTTCTGCAACACAGGGACATATATCTTTTGTACATTCTATTTCCCTCGGCTAGAAAACTCAACCTTTTACTTTATTGGTTTAGTGAATTTCTATTCATATTTCAAAACTTTGTTCCAACATTACCTTCTTTATGGATAAAGTCACTCCTCTGACTGTGCTAATTCTGTATCTTGTAAAGGGTTTTTGTACCTAGACTATATTCATATTACCTGATATTATACATGTTGCTGTGTCTCCCTTACTGGATTATAAGCCTCTTCATACGAGGAGCTCTATTTATTTTTGTGTGTTTTCTCCTCTTTAGCAGAATTTGAACTAATACCTGTTGACTTGAGAGTGTTTAGTAGAGCACAAAGCAGACAGAGATCATCAAATGTTATTAAAATCATTTATACTTTTTGAGAGTAAAGTTTCTTTGGAATAGAGGTGATAAAAATCAGATTTAAAAATACAAAGAACAGAGTGGATGATATGGAAATACGAACACTGAATGGTGGATAATAAAAAAGTAGCAAAACTGAAAATATGAGGGAAGAAATATCTGATTGAGGTAGAATCAAGAAGGAAGAGGATTGGTTTTGTTTTATCTTTTTTTTTTTTTTTTTTTTTTTAATAAATGAGACCAATGAAATTTCAGGGAAGAAGGAAAAGAAATTTAGAGCTAAGGTGGAGAGAGTGAGGAAGATTAGACGTAGGAGTTGTAATAATAAGAAGTAAAGCAGCAGGGTAAATGGAAGGACATGGGATCTGGAGCAAGATTCAGGTTATCCTGTGAAAGAGGCTGTAAGGAAGAAAAAGTGGGTTCAATTTAAAGTGATTTAAAACACTCTCAGCCATCTTTTTTTTTTTTTCTCTTCCTGTGTATTCACAGTATCTAAAACTGGGCATATTGCCTTTACCTCTAAAAAAAAAAAAGTCACATTTTATTTCCTATTTCACTTATTTCATCATAACATCCTCTTTTTAATCTCATTACCCTGTTTTTATTATTCTTTATAACACGTTACTTGACTTTGTATTATTTGGTTTATTTTCTAGCTACTTCACTAAAATACAAATTCTAGGATGGAATTTATTTAATGGTAAAAATTAAAATGTAACATTTTAATTTCCTTCTATTCTCTGTTTCAACAAAGAGTATAAAAGGAACTTAAAATATTATATTTATTTTGTTAACTCACCCTTTTTCTCACAGCTCTATCCCGTTGTATGGAATTACTACTTTACAATTCATATGTTTCAAGGGGATTTCAAATTTAACATATTTACAATGAACTCCTGGTTTCTGTTTGTTGTCATTCTTATTTTAATATATGCTATTCTTACCTGCTCAGTCAAGACAGCTACCTTTGAGCTCTTAGCTAGGCAGTCATTCCTTTCCCCAGCCATTTTTATTTCCCAGATGCAATTCATATGTGTCTCTCTTTTTCTCCTCACTGCTACCACCCTTGTCCTAATTAGCTTCATTACGCATCTGGACTTCTACAATATCTTTCTGATGAATTTCCTTAATTCTTCTGTTTACCCCTTTGTTTATTTTCCACATCACAGCCAAAAGGATTGTTTCAAACTGCCTTCTTAAGTCTTTAAATTATCTCCTATTACACTACTAAATTCTAGTTCCTTAATACAGCGTACAATTTCCCTGCCTGCTGTGGCCCTTCATTCCCTCTCCAGCTTCATCTCACACCACCTTCACGCTTACTTTTGCTTACTCTGCTCAGGTCTCTAATACCCTAAATCTTTTCCTGCTTCATACCTTTTTCTCCTCTTGGGTTATCTAATATTCTAAACCTTTTCTTGCGTTAGAGCATCTGCGTTTATTGGCAGATTACATCACATCTTTCCATGGCTCATTTCTCATCAAGACTGGCTCCTCATACGTCACATTCAGCTTACATACTACCTCTCTGGTGCTGAAGACCATCTTCAATTACTCTGTTTCAATATGCCCCCTTTCATCATTCCCTGGTTCAATATATTTTTATTTTTTCTAGGTATTAAGATTTCTAATGGATTTTTTTACCTGTTTATTATTTGTTGCCTTTTATACCCTCCCCAACGCCTGCCACACACACATGCATTAAAGGATCTTGAAAGCTAGAATTTCCTATGTTTCTTTTCACTGTGAACATCTAGTCTCTGTCACTGACAGCATGTCAGGAATGCTCTGTGATGGTGTGACTGAAGAAAGGAAGCACTAGTTTGTGGAGATTATAAATCTCTTGAGTATTCTAAGTTGGCTAAAATGTGAATGAATAATTTTAATGATAGAAGCTAGTGCTCAGAAATTGAGGGCCACATATTAGAAACACAGTATTTCAATGATTATTTTTAAATAGTATCTTACATTATATGTGTGTACGTGTATATTTAATATGTACATGTATTACATATGAAGGAGATTCTAATTTTGTAAAAAAAACTAGACTTTTAAGTTCTAGGAGAACTACAAAATTAAGACAGTGTCATTTTGTCATGTTGGTCCAAATTAGAATGTAGTTTCTTAATATTATTCAGTGTGAAAATACATCCTTAAAAGAACAAATGGAGTCTATAAATAAAGAACTGGAGATTACCAAGGAAAAACTTCACACTATTGAACAGGCCTGGGAACAAGAAACTAAATTAGGTAAGTCTTATGACTCTGATCATATAAAATGATTAAGATCTAATAGTGAATATTTTTCATTTAAAGTTCCTTTCTATATCAGATGAAAGGAAATTTGATTAAAAACCTAACTCCTTAGCAATTTAATTTAGCAGATAGTTAATGGATGATATCCTCATCTCCACACATTTTGGTTTTAGTTCTTAAATTAGATTTGTTTCTAATGAAATCACATGTGTTAAAAATGTGTGACTAAGCAGCAGCTATTTTGAACCATTTAAGAATCTAAGCTGGTGATAGTTTAATAATAAGAGTTCTTTCACTGAGTGTGTTACATTAGCTGTACATTTCCTAATATTTTTAAGTTAAAAGATCACTGAACATCAAAGATAATTTGAAAAGAATTTGTCCATAGTTTCACTACTGTATTATCACATTTTTTGTTTATATATGCTTGCATTATTTTATATACTTCCAATTACAGTAAACATTAATTTGTTAAATACTTTAGTAGATATCAAAAAGATGCCATGTTTTATTTACCACACTTGTAAATATTCATGCAATGTTTTACTCAGATTACTAACTAGTTTTTTTTTATTTTTACTGTTGCAAAAGGTATTGGAATTGTTGTGGCTCTTGTTAGAGTTTTCTGTATTAGTGTGCCCAGTGTTTACCCTGGTTAATAGCACTTTAATAATTTTACATCATAGCATTATGGTTTGTACTTTCCAAAAACTTTATTGCTTTCAATAAGATGTTTTTGTTAGTTTTCTAGAATTTAGAACTATTCAAGATTTCTGTTACTACATAGAGCTGTTCTGTTATTAATAAATCGGTAATGGAGACATTTGTTTTAGAGAGGACTCACATTGGGAAATCTTACATATGATTTCTACTTTTAGAAATGTAATTTTAATTCAATAAAAGATTAAATATGAATTGACTACTTTACAAAAAAATTATTACTTACAGTTTCAGTAGGTGCTTGGTTCCATTTATCCTCTCTTGCTTTAGTAAGTGCCACACTCCATATGTAAATTCCATAATTTAAAAGTAACTTCATTTCTTCTTTACTTGGATTTATATCGCTAAAGTTTTAACGGCTTTTTTCTTATTTCTGTTGCCCTTATATTTTTGTTTAACACTGTCTCTCCCTTAGCTTTTTTTAGCCAGGAATTTTTGGTACTGGGCTATTGTACTCTATCCCTTTCTTTAAGAAGACTCCAAACCCAAGGACATCAACTGGCTAATTTGCTTCAGGCCCATGATGCGTGATGCGTTTCTCTCTTTGTCAGAGTTGAGCACAACACAGAATGGACAGGGGGCTTTATTTATATACAGCTCAATTTTTTCTTCCAAGTACTTAGGGTTGCTTGAATGGGTCCCTTACCCCATAAGAACTGATTTACCCGTGTTTTTGGCTTCATTTAGAGATCTGTTATTGTTAGTTACTTGATCACTGTTTGTAGTAACTATTCTAAAGTCATATATTTTAAAGATGTATTTACAACATAATGAAATACTTCTTAAAAAGGACACCAACCTTTTTTCTTACAAAAAAGCATTTTGAGAAAACTAAGTTTTATAAAACGTGAATTTAGGAAGCTGGAAAAATAGGAGGGGGCATCCTTGGCATTATGAAAGACTATTCACAAAGGGAGTCACTGCTTAGTTCTTTTAAATAATGAGCTACTCTGGACATACGGGGTTTTAATTAAGTCTCCTAAAAAGCAAAATACTCTACCAAATTTTGTCTTTTTCAATTGCATTCTTTTAGGTAAAGCAAAAGAATAAGTTTTCTTACTATGCCCCTAAAATTACCAAATGACTAATGATACTCTTATGTGATACCTTTCCAAAATAAACTGGGGCTTTTAGTTCTCTTTTCATTTAACCACAGACTTTTTTGTTCCAAGATAAGCCATATAACTACATATAAAAGATTAAGGTATAAGATAAAGGTATGTAAAATATTTGGTATTAGGGGTATACCCAGACCAAATAATAATCATTGTTAGTGAAGATTATATTTGGCAAAAATCTCTCAATCATATGGCTTCAGATTTACTTTTTAGCATGGCTCTGTAAGACTTCAAAAATCAAGTCATTCCTCTCAGTCACACGGTCATGTTGCTTTATTGCATCGCTTCTCAGGTAGTTTATCTCATTTCAGTAAAATATGTTTACTAACCAGTTTTAAGTTTCCTGTATGTGATACCTCTACACTAACACTAAGTCCTTTTATTTCAACAATCGTATGAAGAATAGGTTTTCATTATTATTTGATAGATGAACATATGCTCCAAAGGGATTAAATGAGACAGGCTAGTACGGGCAGAAAGTAACAGAGCTGAGAATAAATTCAAGGAAATATCTGAGATACAACAACAGAGATTGACTTAAATATTATTGCATATAGGAAATGAATCTCACATGGACAAGGCAAAGAAATCAATAACCAATAGCGACATTGTTTCTATTTCAAAAAAAATAACTATGTTGGAAATGAAGGAATTAAATGAAAGGCAGCGGGCTGAACATTGTCAAAAAATGTACGAACACTTACGGACTTCATTAAAGCAAATGGAAGAACGTAATTTTGAATTGGAAACCAAGTTTGCTGAGGTTTGCTAATTATAATTTTTATCATGCAATTAGAGAGTAAAGAATGAGTCACATATAATTATTATGAGGTTCGTTTATATCTCTGAAGTAATATATTAATACAGAACTCATATTTCATTTAGTGAATAAATAAATTGGAATTGTTTAAAATGAAATTAAAGTGAATTGTTTAAAATGAAATAACTGTGGATGACTTCTTGTTTTTCACCAGTGTTACATCATTAGATTTAATATACAAAAAGATGTTATTTACTTCATGATGGAATTGCCTTATACTATCATTCCTTCATTTATCAAATGCTTATTCATTGCTTATTACGTGTCAAACCCTATATTGGGACGGGTACTATAGCAATGAACAGAATAGACAGCAATCTCTGCTTTCAAGGCCTTTATCTTCTCTTAGGAAATTTTAGATTTTTAGGTGTGGCCAGAATCTGTAGACTGGCAGGTAATATAGTTTGCAAATATTTGACAACTTATGCTTAAACTATATGCTTAAATTATAATGCTTGCTTTCCTTAAGATTTAATATATTTTTCAAAGTATATATTTATATCATTTGTGTTCCTTTAACAATATCACTAAATCTGTATTAATAAGTTTATTAACTCATTTGGACTTATTCTCCATGATGTAACTGAGGTAAAACACAGTGAGCATGCCACAAATTAAGCAAATTAAGAATAGAAGTTAAGACATTACTAGTGAGTTGCATAATAAAAATGATTTTTGATGTATTGAAATATAACTAGAGTTTGCATAATTTATTCCTAACTCTTTCCTCTCTTTACTCTCAGTCTCTTCTAAAACTCATATTCAATATCTGAACGAAGGCAAAGTAAAAAGAATTGTGGCCTTCTGAAAGCTGTATTACAAGGAAAACTTCACATTTTGACGTATCTGAACATTTTCTTATGTTACATTTTCTTAGCTTACCAAAATCAACTTGGAAGCACAGAAGGTGGAACAGACGTTAAGAGATGAATTAGCTGACAGTGTGACCAAGGCAGTCAGTGATGCTGATAGGCAGCGGATTCTAGAGTTAGAGAAGAGTGAAATGGAACTAAAAGTTGAAGTGTCCAAGTAAGTGCATACAAATACTTTAGTCATTTGATTAGGTGTGTCAGCTCTAATTTGTCTTTAAGAAATCTAATTACAGGGGTAATAATCTTAGCAGCAATTAAACACTGGTTTCTTTTCATAAGAAGGGGATTAAATAATTTTAAGACTAATTTTAATGGCTTAAATAAAAATTTTGAAGTAGAAGCTGGAAAATGTTCTTCATAGCAAAGTATCACAAGAATGGAAGAAAAAGTATCCAATGTACACAGCCCTGTTATGAAAGCTATAACCTAATTATGGCCTAAGAATATGGGGAGGGGGAGGGGAGTGGATGGGTGGAGGGATCATCTCTATGGTTTATCTTATAAAGGTACAAGTGAATCTTTCTAAAAGTAGAATATAAACGTCTTAATAACTAAGAAAATGACATAAAGGCTATGTTAACCAGTTTGATGAAAATATTTCAAATTGTATATGAAAATACCACACTATACCCCATGATTGCAATAATGTACACAGTTATCATTTAATAAAAAAAATTTTTTTTGAAGAGAAAATGACTTTGCAAGAGTTGCGGTTTTTAGAGTCCAGGAATATTATCACAGAAAGCACTGAACTTGGAGTAAAGACCCTGTGAGCTCCATTTCTTCTACGTACTGACTTTTCGGAGGGAGGAAACACTAGACAAGGAATGGTTATTTAATTTATTTAAACTAAGTTTCTTCACTCTGATGAGGGAATAAGTAATAGCTCTTCTACCTATTTCATAGGGTTATTGTAAAAATATAGTAAAAAATTTAGATTTTTATTTCATTTACATTTATTAGGCATCTGCTGTGTACTAGGCATTGTGCAAAGTATTAAACATATATCAACTGTATCTCTAGATAGAGATAATTTAATCTTGATAACAATATATTATTTTGTGTTTGTATTTATATGTAGCTTTCCACATATTCTTACATTATACATTTTTGGGGAATTTAAAACAAAATACACATCATTTGAATACATATTATACCAGAATTGTTATTTGGAAATGAAAGTTTAAAAAAAACAGTAATATTCCAGTTGCTATTTAGTTAGATTTAGATTTTAAAGTTTGTTTGATTCTAGGTTTTTTTTTTTAATACTTAATAATCCTGAGGTAATATCATTGTTTACATTTTGCCTGAGGAAACAGGCCAAAATAGTTACGACACAAAATCCTGTGTACAGAATACATGAGCAGTGAATACCCTGTGCGGAACAGAGGCTGTGTTTTCCCTCTCTCTTATAATTAGGTATCAGTTCAATGGAAGAGTATGAGGACTATGGGGAAACTGTCAAGCACTAGTAGTGAAAGTATTTGTGTGGCTCACTCATAAAGTTACAGTCATTCCACGGAGCCTTGCTAGTGCTCTTGGAAATATCAGTTATTGATACCCTTTCACTGTGAAAGACTCCTTTTTTTTATTCTTCCTCTGTCCTTATGGACTTTACCTTTTGAAATAAACTAATTTATAATTATTTATTAATCAAAATGTATATGTGTATTTAGCAATGAGAGCTTTGGTTCAGTATTAAAAAAAGCTGGCTTCTCTAAGCTAAAAGCAAAGATATATTGCATTTTATTAATAATACTTTGCCTATATTGCCACAGTAGTTTTAAGGGCAATGGAAGGACTTACTATCAAGCTACTCCCCCTTTTTTTTATAATTGTAGTAACTGTATACTTAGTTTGTTTTCATATTTCTGATAACTTAGAAATTAAAATGAAACAGGTTAAAGCATGCATTAATCCACCTAGGAAACCTATAAATTTTAGGTTTCTGTATTTTTAACTGATGGTATCAGACAGCTTACTTATAAGATAAATATCGTATAAAAGTATGGAAGTAAAGGCTCTTTGGTCATGTACATTTAGAAAATGCTAGCTTCTGAGAACACTTAGTATTAAATGCTATGAATTTTCAGGGGGGATGTTGGGAGTAGATAAGTATCTTATAAAAGTATGGAAGGCTATTAATTTTCAGGGGGGATTTTGAGAGTGGATAAGTATCTTATAAAAGTATAGGTAAAGAAGTAAAGGTTCTTTGGTCTTATACATTTAGAAAATGCTGTGTATTAAGCACAATTTGAAATATTTATGTTAGAACTTTTGAGAACACTTAATATTATCTGCTGTAAATTTTCAGGGGAGATGTTGGGAGTGGAGTTTTTTAATAGCACACTTGTTAATGTTGCATGGAATTGTGCTCTATGAAACAGTTCAGAGAACCCTGTTTTAGTGCTTTATACAAAGAAGAGATAGATACAGATACTGAAAACTAATGGCTTTTTGAAAAGATTCTAGAAAGTTTGAATTTTGGTATTTACTTAGGAAAGTGTGCTTAATTGTTCCTGAAATATCTTAACACTTCCCAGACAGAGAGAGATTTCTGATATTGCCAGAAGGCAAGTTGAAATTTTGAATGCACAACAGCAATCCAGGGAAAATGAGGTCGAATCCCTCAGAATGCAACTGCTGGACTATCAGGTATGTGCAGTATTCACTCTACTATGGAGAATCTACATTTTTTCCTAAATTCACATTAGATGATGTTAGTTTTAACTAGAAGATACACCAAGCAGAGGGTCTTATTCTTGTTAGTTGGAACCTGATTTAGAAACCTTTCTAGTTTGAAATTCTAATTCATAATCCAGAAAAGCATTTAGATGCCTACACATGAATTATGCTACTGATCAAAGAGTTGTTAGTAAATCTCTAATAACAATATTTTTATCTGTATGTATAATGTAACTTTTCACTGTTCTCACATCCTGTGTTTTTTAAATTAAAAAATATATACATTATCTGAAGAAGTTTTATACCACATTTATTATTTGCATATGGAAGTTAGGGAAAAAAGTCATATTCTAACTGTTAATGCAATTCAATTTGGATTTTAAGTTTGTTTGATTCTAGATTTTTTCTTTTACAATCTTTGATAATTGTTTGTATTAAAGCAAAGTTAGATTTTTATAGAATCTCATTTACCATACCATTTTAAAACTTTAGTAAACTGTAATTTTTAAATCCATGACAAATTTCATTGGAAAAATCTGAAACTTAACTACAACTACATATTTTCTAATTTTAGGCACAATCTGATGAAAAGGCACTAATTGCCAAGTTGCACCAATCCATAGTCTCTCTTCAAATTAGTGAGGCTACTGCTGTTGGTAAGTTGGAGTCAGTTACATCTAAGCTGAAGAAGGTGGAGGCCTACAATATGCGCTTAGAGCAGAAACTTGATGACAAGGAGCAAGCTCTGTATTACGCGCGTTTGGAGGGGAGAAACCGAGCCAAACATCTGCGCCAAACCATTCAGTCTCTAAGGCGACAGTTTAGCGGAGCTTTACCTTTGGCACAGCAGGAAAAGTTCTCTAAAGTCATGATCCAACTACAAAATGACAAAATTAAGATAATGCAAGAAATGAAAAATTCTCAACAAGAACATAGAAATATGGAGAACAAAACATTGGAGTTGGAATTAAAGTTAAAGGGTCTAGAAGAGTTAGTGAGCACTTTAAAGGATGCCCGGGGAGCCCAAAAGGTAAATGTTGATTTTAAATTCAGTATTTCCAAAAGAGTCACATAATAAATTTAGGTTCTTAATATGTGTGATATGAAAAATGTTTCCTATGCAACCAAAATTCCAATTATAATTCATTAGTTTAGGTTTTATAAATTAGGAGTTTGGGTTATTTGAATGTCTATTATTTATAAAAATAAGACTTTTCAAAGAAAAGATTTTAGTGAAAGTGTTCAAATTATATAACAGCAAAGAATTTTAAACACTCTAGAAAAGTGTATATACTTACATGTGAATATAAGTATTTTTAAACATAGTGATCATTAGTTGAGTTCTATTTCACAGTTTGTTTAAACATAAAATAATTTGTTAAAATTATAAGTAGTGGACTCATATTTATTTTTGAATATTTGAGTTTTACCCTCGTTTGGGAGGAATTAAATGCAAATTATCTTGCAACTGAATAACGTTTTCTAGGCTAGAAATGATTTCCATTTTGAAAATAATAGCAATGTTCAGTGACATATTTACAGTAAGTGGTCCATAAATATATGAGAACCAACAAAAACATGAAAGTGAATGTTAATGAGACTCATTCTAACATAATTTGAAGATGTTTGTTTTAAGAGCCCTCATGTTCTTAGAAATGTCTATGGAAAACCTAAATAAATTTTTATATCTGGCTCAACGGAGGATAATTTTATATATTACTTCATTATAGAGTACCCATTAATTTCAATTAAAATTATCATCAATGGAGAAATATTTATATAGCATTTACATTTATATATATAATTTGTAATTCTTAGGTAATCAATTGGCATATGAAAATAGAAGAACTTCGTCTACAAGAGCTTAAACTAAATCGAGAATTAGTTAAAGATAAAGAAGAAATAAAATATTTGAATAACATGATTTCTGAATATGAACATACAATTATCAGCCTAGAGGAAGAAATTGTACAGCAGAACAAGGTTACATTTTTCTATTTACTTTGCTTGTTTTTTGCTCAAATGCTAAGAACAGTGCATGAGTGACTTATTTTCATGACTGAATGTAGCCCCCATTGTTAATTTAGTAGATTATAAAATAATTTTTCATATTATTTATAACTATTCTAAAAAATTTATTTAGTCTTTGTAACATAGTCTAAAACTTAAAAGGAGCATATAAACAAGTTTACTAAGTTAATTTTTATTTTGATATTGATTGATTGACTTTTCACAAGTTTCTACTGGCTCTCATTGATGGAGTAAAGGCAGCTTGGTATACAATAAAGCATATGCTTTGCAGGGAGGTAAGATTCATCAGGCATATGATTGTTATCAGAAATTTTGTTATCTCTGCTTAGATTGTTCTTACCTTGAATTCCTGTGGTGTTTATCTTTCACTGCCTTCACATCTTAACTCAACGTCTTCTGACCTAATAAGTGCAACCAGCTGCTAATAAAACTAAATACTACCTCAAGATTCCCTAAATTGGGATCACTTACCTTAATTTTTCTCCATAGCACTTATCACCATCTGACGTATTACATACATACTTGTTTATTGTTGGCTATTTCCTCCTCTCTAGAATATAGATTCCACAGAGACAGCTCTGTTGGCACTGCATAGACTAGTACTTAGCGTATACTATGTGGCATTAAATACGTTTAGAATGGATGGATGGATGAAAGGAAGGAGAGATTGAAATCCTTACTCTACACCTATCTATCTCTGTGATCTTAGGCAAGTCAGTTCACTTCTTAATGAGTTTGTATCCTTTTCCCTAAAATGAAAATCATAGTGACCTCAAAGTATTATTTTGATGATTAAATAAGAAAATATATGCAAAATGCCTGTTACATGCCTGGTGTCTTGTTGTGTATATCTGACACAGATTGTTTTTTTTTTTTAGTTTCATGAAGAAAGACAAATGGCTTGGGATCAAAGAGAAGTTGAGCTAGAACGTCAATTAGACATTTTTGACCGTCAGCAAAATGAAATACTAAATGCAGCACAAAAGGTATTAATGATAATCCTGCGTGCTACTCTGTTTCATGGCCTAGAGTGTTAACTGACAAATATTTTCTAAATAAGATGTAGTTATAGTTAATGATTAAAATATAAGTGGTGCTTACTCTGTTTTATCATAAAATTGTAAAATTTGATATTGTCATTCTCAGTGGTATAACTGCTTTCTTAAAAAAAAATGTCATTTCTTAATAGTTTGAAGAGGTTACAGGATCAATACCAGACCCTAGTTTGCCCCTCCCAAATCAACTTGAGATTGCACTGAGAAAAATTAAGGAGAACATTCGAATAATTGTAGAAACAAGGGCAACTTGCAAATCACTGGAAGAGGTAATTAGAAGAATTTTCATTTTAATTAGTGTATTATTGGGTATGTTTGTGGAATTTTTTAAATAGTACTTGTTAATGAGGACAAAGCATAGAATGCTGAATGTCTTGTTTATTCTACTCTCTTCCTTTTCTTCTATAATGTTTCTAATAGCCAGTAATGAACAGCAAGTATGGCTAATTTGAATTCACTGTTCATTTAGTTACTATTTGTTACTTTTAGATATACTGATTAGTAGGAGTAAGCATGAAAAGAAACAAAAAGCATTTAATTATAGCTTTATGAGCAATATACATATTAAGATTACCTTTCCCTGTATGATCTTTCCATTCTTATTTATTTTTATGTTTTACTTTTGAAGTGCATATTGTATAATCTATGAATCACTTTTTAGCTCATTCCTTTTTAAACTAGAAATTGCTTATTTTAATCTAGATCTTGAATTTTTTGATTAATTGGTGATCAAATCTGTCTTTATTAAATTATTCAGAAAAAATAGAGACTAAATATGATTTTCATTGTAGCTTCCACCTAAAAATATTTGCTACAAATTGAAAAACAGTTTTTCAACTAATACCATATGTCAGTAATTGTTAGATTTGTCATTGATGTAAGTTGCCACCGGAATTACTTGATTTAAAATACCTTATGCAGAGTAAAAAGTTTTGGATTTTTTTTCTAGGTTTTGCTTTAATAAATTACAGATTTTATAATAATGATTCATTGACTTGGGCCACTAAAATTTCAGTCTTTTACTCAACTGACTTTTATGGATTAGTTTTCTAGAGCGCTGACAGTCCATGGGCCGAAATAAAAGCAATAATTTATTATTTGTTCTTCCTACATGTAGTACCACCATACATTTCTAGTTCTAAACTACAAGATCCAAGTTAAGTACCTTAATTATTAATAAATTTCATTTTCATAATAATGAAGTTTCTACCACATGTACTAATCTTATAAATAAACTATATGTACAAATAATTGTACTGTCACATAGAAGTGGTCAGGTTAACCTGTCTGGTGGCTGTTGTAAATATGTTGTGAAAATAAAGTAAAACTCCTTTCTTTGCTAATAACCAATCTAATTAAGATTCAGATGAAGCATTTTAAAGGAAATAAGTGCTTTAATTTATTGTGATTTAATCATTGCAGAAGCTAAAAGAAAAAGAATCTGCTTTAAAGTTAGCAGAGCAGAATATTCTGTCAAGAGACAAAGTAATCAATGAACTGAGGCTTCGACTCCCTGCCACGGCAGAAAGAGAAAAGCTTATAGCTGAGCTAGGCAGGAAAGAAGTGGAACCAAAATCTCATCACACGTTGAAAATTGCTCATCAGACCATTGCAAACATGCAAGCAAGGTTAAATCAAAAGGAAGAAGTGTTAAAGAAGTATCAACATCTTCTAGAAAAAGCCAGAGAGGTATTTTATTATGTTATGTCATTTTATCTATTATTTTTTTAACTCACATGTCAAATATTATTCTCCCCTAAAGGGGTAGTTCATTTCTTACTTTCCAATGATTCTATTTAGGAATCGCTCCTTTGATGTGATTGGATTACAAGTCTGTCAATAAAACTGGCAGTTTGTGTATGTGCACCTTTCTCTTATAAACTGACTAAGCCAGGAACAGCTGTTAGGGTGAAACCATCTGGGTTTCAAAAAATATTAATTGAGTTTATAGGTAAGGATTGAGGCAGTAATTTATGATGAAATGTGTCATACTGGTAATCAGTGGAAATCAGATTAGTTAGAAGTTTGGGGAGAAAAATAATCTAACATTTCAAAATTTTTCTAGAAACAAATGAAAAGATAATAAATACAGATGTTATTCTAATATTAAGAATCAATTATTCTCTGAAGCTGGGTTGTCAGTTTAACATGTGCTAGGGGAGAGATATACTGGTCTGAATATGTACATGCAAATGTTTCTTCCCTATTTCATAGGGATTTTAGAAGATTAAAGATAATAAAATATTTAAGATCTTCTAAATTGATTCAAATCGCAATTTAAGATACAGTTTTTATTTTCTGTAAAACAGGAGCAAAGAGAAATTGTTAGGAAACATGAGGAAGACCTTCACATTCTTCATCATAAATTAGAACTACAGGCTGATAGTTCACTTGATAAATTCAAACAAACAGCTTGGGTAAGCGTCTAAGAACTTCGTTCAATTCCTTATCAGTATTTGGGACCATATGATTTAACATTCAGCTCTCTCTCTTCTTTTATTTTGGAGTAAAGCCATCCCACCTTTTTGTTACCAAAATAATCTTGTGAAAACACACTTCTGGTCACTCTTCTCCCTAGACCCACATTTTTCAGTAGCTCACTGCCCATAAAATTGTATTTGTACTCCTTAGCCATACAGAGTCTTCCATGAACCTACCTTTCTTTTTGAATTCTACTCATTGTAAGTTTACCTGTGTCTAACTGCTTTCCATCTTTTGAATTCAGCTGATAATGCCTCCTTTGATCATTCTGCTCTGTTAGTGTGGTAGGACTTGTCTCTCTATATTGTGCAGCCTTCTCATTTTTGATCTTTACCTCATTAGTTCAATCAACATTTATTGACCCTCCAGTCTAATACATGTACATACTCTGCTAGAAAGTGGAATACAAAGCACAAGGTCTCTATTTTCTATCTCTTTTTTTTTTTTTGCCTGTAGGCATAAGCTTGAATCCTTTCTTCATTAACCCTTTGTTGCCTATTAAATCATTAAATTTTAGCCTGAATATTATATTTTGATCATTTGAGAAACAAAACTATAGAAGTATGGCATTGAATTACACATGCCCATTGCTATTATATTCGTATTTCATAGGATTTAATAAAACAGTCACCCACTCCAGTTCCTACCAACAAGCATTTCATTCGTCTGGCTGAGATGGAACAGACAGTAGCAGAACAAGATGACTCTCTCTCCTCACTTATGGTAAAACTAAAGAAAGTATCGCAAGATTTAGAGAGACAAAGAGAAATCAATGAATTAAAAGTCAAAGAATTTGAAAATATCAAACTACGGTGAGTCTTAGAAACGTATTGTAAAAATAGGCAAATGGTAATAATAGTACAATAAAGATATTAATACAACATAAGCATTTGCTGTGCCAGGCACTGTTCTAAGATCTTTACACATATTATCTTATTTTTATTTTCAGGACTACCTGTGACCTATGTTATTATTTTCCCCATTTTTCAGATGGGAAACTTCCTCAGGAATGCTGCTCAGTAGCATGCCTAGGAAGAGATGGGCAACCCAAAATTTGTATTGTCAGTCTGCCTCAAAAGCTAACCCAAATTCTTCTCTAGAATCTTGTTTTTAACCTCTGAGCTTCAGTTTCATCATCCTTAAAATAGAAGCCATAGTACTTACCTTCACTCCCACAGGGTAGTATACAGAGGCCAAAAAGAACCACATATAAATGCAATTTGAAACTTGTAAAATAACATAAATATAAAACATTATGATTTATATGCCTCTAACAGTGTCTGGCACATAATACAGACTTAAGAAATGTTTGCAGAGTGAAAAGTCATTTTCTATATTAATTGTGACAGTGGCATGTTCGCAGCATTTCCTATATTAGAGATTCTAAACATTGTTCAACCAGTTTATCACAACATAGATTTTCAAGCTAAAATAAGTTACAGTTAGGTAGATTATAATCATCATAGAATTATCTCTCAAGTCTCAGTTTTCTAAAATGAAAAAATGAGAAAATTGAAATATTTTTCGTTCCATTCCAACTCTGAAGCACCTGTTAGACCCTTATTCATTACTCACTTATCCGAGATGCCGCTGACAAAATTAACAATATTTAGTAGAGTAAGTTTATGTCATGTTTTGGAGTAAGGAGTTACGCTTTTGCATCTAAAGCCTGTGTGTAAAAATAATAATCATCTTATAAAATACCTTTTATATGTGACTTTTTTGCCACATAAAGTTATTATTTTGTACCTTCCTGTCATTTTAGCCTGAATTATAGTCTCTGTATTCACATTTGTGCGCATATTTTAATAAGGATAGTACATATCTCTGTGATTTCTTTAGTAAAACTTGTTATTTTCACAATTTGATGATGATTTAAAGATAGATTTAAGTTTTGCTAAAAGAATCTAATCTAAAAGAGCTTAACATTTGTCCATGTCTTAACACAATCTCCCTCTCATTGGTCCGAGTTTAATAATTTAATCTCAGTACAGATGCATGTCTTTATGCACAGTGAACTGAATATAATTCATTTTGTCTGACTTATTAATGTTGAATGAGCAGTGGGATTAATTGAATTAACTAAGTCTATTGATAGTATCCACTTCCATATATATATATAGATATATATATATGGTGTATATATATATATATGGTGTATATATATATATCTATGGTGTATATATATATATCTATATATATATACACCTACAGATATATTGGTAAATTTGAACTGTAAACATTAATATGTATGATTCTGTGAAAGTTTATATTTTGTCTTTGTAAGATATTAATTTAGGATGTGCTTCTCAAATATAGAAGTTAGTCCCTTCCCCTTCTAGGAGACATATGGCAGTGTCTGTAGACATTTCGACTGTTCTGGCTAGCGAGTACTACTGGCATCTAGTGGGTTCAAAGAAGCGAGAGATGCTACTAATCGTCCTGCAGAGCACAGGACGCAAGACAGCATCTCCAGTAATAAGGAATGGTTCAGTCAGAAATGTTAACAGGGCATGGTTGGGAAACAGTGATACGGAGGAAGCAGTCACATCTTTCAGAAGACATTTAACGTGCTCTTGTATTCGTTCTCAACACACTGTTTGACTAGAGCCACAAAGTAACTTTTTGAGATTGATGTCAAAAATGTTAGGCAGAAATGAGAAGAAAAATGTCCATTTTATGTTAAGTTCGAGGGTAGTTAAATGGAATAAACAACTGTTCTTTTGGGTTTGAATGAGTGTATCAGTATTTACATTGTAAGGATACTTAGGACTGAACATTTGCTCTTTGTGAAATTTGTATCAATCAAGGTAGTAATTACAGAAACCACTAATGTGTGTATGTATGTGTGTGTGTGTTTTATATATAAATAAATAAATAAATATCCTTTTTTTAACATCAGGCTCCAAGAAAACCATGCAGATGAAATGAAAAAAGTAAGAGCGGAAGTAGAAGATTTAAGGTGTCTTCTTGCCCAGGCACAAAAAGAATCCCAGAGTTTAAAATCTGAACTTCAGGCTCAGAAAGAAGCAAATTCCAGAGCTCCAACAACTACAATGAGAAACCTAGTAGATCGTCTTAAGAGCCAATTGGCCTTGAAAGAGAAACAACAGAAAGTAAGGAACAACAGAATTATTATCAACATTTAGGAAAATCGTGATATTTTTATTTTTATAAGCAATATTGATAGATTACTTTTAGAGATTTGTAAATGTATAACAGATGTTAGTATAAATCTCTGTTGTAATAAAAAATATGAACTTTGTCTTATGCTGTTAAACAGTGTTTCAAGTCAGTTCTTTTCAATAGCGTTATTATTATTATTATTTTTTTTTTTTTGAGACAGAGCCTCAAGCTTTCCCCCTGGGTAGAGTGTCATGGCATCACAGCTCACAGCAACCTTCAACTCCTGGGCTCAAGCGAGTCTACTGCCTCAGCCTCCCAAGTAGCTGGGACCACAGGCACCCACCACAACGCCCGGCTATTTTTTGGTTGCAGCCGTCATTGTTGATTGGTGGGCTGGGGTTGGATTCGAACCCGCAACCTTAGGTGTATGTGGCTGGTGCCTTAGCTGCTTGAGCCACAGGCACCGAGCCTAAATAGCATTATTAAATGCTATTTTTCACTGTAGAACAATCTATTTTATCTTCATATGTTGTCATCCATCTGATTTGTGGATCATCTCTAATAAATAAGAGGAAATCTTAATTATTTTCTCTCTTTTTCCACTGAGATTTTATGCCACTGAGGCTATTTTGACCAGTTGAACAATTTCAAACAATTTGGGGAATTGAGAGAGATAGAATAATGAGGAAAGATTCAAGAAGATAGAAACAGGGATGGTTTTGGGGGGAAGGAATGGATCACTGGATTACCTGATTCATTAGGGGTTTTCTTTATCTTAGGTTTGATGTATTCAAATTGATTTAGAAGGTGCTGCTATTTTGTTATACTAGCTCATGAAATTTATTGGTTAATTTTGAGCCTTTTCGAGGGTGTAACTTACCTTATTTACTTAAATACAATTAATTTCACATGGAAGGATGTACTAAATGATCAATTTAAATATCTAACCTCAGATATTTGAAAACAAAACGTGTGTGATTTTTGTAGCACAGATTTCTTGGTTTAGTTTGAGTTTTTGAAATCATTAAGGTTTTCAGCTCTTACATTCAATTTGGAAAGAACTGAGTATAATTTCTAAAGAAAATTTATCTGAAAAAGTTGGGTTAATTTGTGAATTATGTTTGATTAAACACATACTATTTTAAGAAAATAGCAGAAAGTAAAAAGCTTGTTTTTTTATATTATATATTCCTCATGTAAAATTTCAATTTTTCTTACATGTATTTATGATATAATTTTAAGGCACTTAGTCGAGCACTTTTGGAACTCCGGGCAGAAATGACAGCAGCAGCTGAAGAACGTATTATTTCTGCAACTTCTCAGAAAGAAGCACATCTCAACGTTCAACAAATCGTTGACCGACATACTAAAGAGCTAAAGGTAATCATCAACACATGCATTAATGTCATAAAGTTTGTAATAATTCCTATTACAGGAGAATTGGCATGTCTAATGAATTATTGGTAGATAGACTTACATACACCCTTTTTTGCGCAATAATTATCTTCATGGTACTCAGGTACTGATTATCCTCTTGGGGATTAGGAGGAGTGGGATATTATGAGTTAATAGAATTTTCCTAATAGAATTAAATGTAAGAAACATTTTACTTAAGATTTTTATTTATATACTTTTATTAGAGCAGTTTTAGGTTCAGAGGAAAATTCAGAGGAAGGTACAGAGATTTCCCAAACATACTCTGCCCCCACACGTGCATAGCTTCTTCCATTATCATATCCCCAGCCAGAGCAGTACAGGTGATACAATTTATGAACCTTATTGACATATAATAATCACCCAAAGTCCAAGTTTACATTACATTTAGCTTTTGGTGTTGTGTATTTTGTGGGTTTAGATGAATGTGTAATGATATGTGTTCATCATTATGTAATAGTATCATACAGATACTGTATTTTCACTACCCAAAAAGTGCTCTGAGCTCTTCCTGTTTATTCTTTTCTCCCAACCCCAGCAAATCCCTGACAATCAGTGACTTTTTTTTTTTTTGGCAGTTTTTTGGCATAGGCCAGTCTTAAACCAACCACTCCTGGTATATGGGGCCGGCACCCTACTCCTTGAGCCACAGGTGCGACCCAGTGATCTTTTCATAATGTTGCCATTTCCAGAATGCCTTATAGTTGGAATCACACAGTATGATGCCATCACTGCCACTGAACAGGACAGCTAAGATCTCCTTTCTGGTGGCTGTTACATACTGTCTACTATTACAAGTTATCCTTCCATGTCTTATCAGATGTTTTGTTTTATATCACTCTTACGCTCCACGGTGTTACAAACATTGCCATGCATATTGATATGTGCCTGTTTCTTCAATTAATTTATCCTTAATGAACGTCTGCATATTTGATCAAATGTTGTTTCTGGGTGTTTATTGAAGAAGAATTTCCTTAGAATGTTCCTTGATTTCTTTTTCTCAAAGTAGACTTTGTTCATTTGGCATGAACTTGAAAAAATATATGTGGTTTGTAGGGGTTTCTTTCCTTGTGTGCTTAAAAATTTAGATCAAAACTTTCTTTTAATTCAAAGTGTTAATGGTATGCTTTTTGTTTGATGTTGCTTTTATTATCGGTACATAATAAAGATTCATGAATAAGACTTTACTTTTATCTCTAGTCACAAATTGCAGATTTAAGTGAAAATCTTTTAAAACTGAAAGAAGCTCTTAAAACAAGCAAAAATAGAGAAAACTCACTAGCTGATAATTTGAATGACTTAAACAATGAGCTACAAAGAAACCAAAAAGCCTACAATAAAATACTTAGAGAGAAAGATGGGATTGATCAAGAAAATACTGAACTGAAAAGGCAAATCAAAAGATTAGCTGGTGGATTACAGGTAATTTTATATTTAATTCTGAGAATGCCTTTGACTTACAAAATATAAACAGTAGTTCATTCCTGTTCTATACTTCTGTCTATGATATTTGCTAAAACTGGCTTTCAAATCACTTTGATTAACGAATTCCTTTACTTAGGAATGTTGTGCTTATAGTTCTAGTAGCATATTTCATTCAAATGTAAAAGCAGCTACCAATTTATTTTATGTATTAAGAGTATCATTTAGAAAGTATGGTCAGCAATAACTTCAGAAAAGCTTTATAATTGCATTGTTGTGTATTTGTTTGATATTTATTTGTAAGATATAAAGATACCCTTAACTTTTCAGGGTAAGCCTTTGGTAGATAATAAACAAAGTTTAATTGAAGAACTCCAAAAGAAAGTAAAAAACCTAGAAAGCCAACTGGAAAGAAAAGCGGATGAAACAGACATAAAACCTATAAAAGAAAAGGTATGTGAAGAAGCATACTAATTAATACACACATATTTAAGATAGATTAGGTTAAATAAGTAGTGGCTAAACAGGTATTATACTGTATGCATTTGAGGCCCTGATGCGTATTGTAAGTCATACTGAGTAACAGAGACCTAAAGCAAGTTTCTGTCCTTGAGGAATTTACAGTCTACGTAAGGAAGCAGCTATAATGCAACTCTTTGGAAATTATTAAATCATCTCCATATCATCTTTCTGACATTAGACTCTAACTGAACATCCTAGATATGTACTTATCCGTATGTTCATTTTTTTTTGTTGTTTTTCCTTATTGGATTATAAGCTTTAATGGCAAGAACTTTTCCTATTCTGTTTATTGTTGTATTCTGGCACATAGTAGGTGCTCAATATTTGTCAAATGAATGAAAATTTTTAGGATTTTGATACAGAATAAGTGAAAAGAGAACTTATCTCTCCATCTTACCTTCTCCCCTCATGTCCCTCAGTCTAGGACATACCCCTGGTGACATTGCCTTTGTTATTTTTCTGTTCATCTTTAAATTGAAACTTGCTTCCTTCAGGCTCAGTTTAGCAGGTAATATTAGGTGGGATAGAATTGCCCAAGCCCAACAAAACAGTCTGTACTGTACAATTATTTACCTACATACCTTATGTCCCCAACTAGTATTTACATTTCTGGGAGTATAAATAAGGTAAAAAATTGAATAGTATTTGAGAAAACTATTGGATAAGATAGTTCTCCAGTATTAGAGAAGATAGTTTTGATATGGTAACTAATCTTAGTTGGGAATTTGACTTTAAACCATGGTTCTTACTCCTTCAGACCCAACATTCTTTTTTATCATAAATAGAATGTTTCATAATATTCTCTTTACTCTTCCAAATGATAGTCATAGTTAATATAAACTACCTATTTACATTAATTTCAAAAATGTCATAAATATCCTAAATGAAATATACTACGTATGGGAGGAACATAAAAGGAAAATAACTTTAAAATAATAAATATATTTGTATACTATTCATATTTCAACATGTAAATGCTTTGGCATAACTAAAATAGAAAACAGAATGAACTAGTGATGTGCTTGCAACTTTACATGGCATTAATATGAATCTAAAGCTACAACAGCAGACTGATATAAATGTGTTCTATAGGTAAGTTAGATGCCATGTTTTAATTTGAATTCGAAAATGGTAAACAGGCTGGGCGCAGTGGCATGTGCCTATAATCCTAGCACTTTTGGAGATTGAGGTGGGAGGATTGCTTGAAGCTAGGAGTTTGAGACCAGCTTGGGCAACATGGCAAGTCCCTGCCCCAAAAAATAAAAATAAAATAAAAAAATTAACAGGTACGGTGGCCTATAATTCTAGCTATCTGAGAGACTGAGGCAGGAGTTTGGGTTGCGGTGAGCTATGAAGACGCCACTGCACTCAGAACCCTATCTTAATAAAACAAAAACCAAAAATAGTGAACAGCTATTGGTACAAAACAGTGTCTGTATCTTTTATTAAGACCATTGTGTTTCTAGAAAATGTACTGTATAATAAAAACCATACACTAATTATTCAATAATATGTGAAACGGAGATAAGTTCTTAGTTCCGACCAATATGAGCAGAATTTATAAGTGTATGAATAATCAATAAGACATTTGAAAATTGTTCAGTGCATGGGACTATCCTGCATTACACAGGTTTTCTTGGCTCCTCTATCTCAATTAAAAGAAAACATGACACATAGTCCTAAAGTGTCCTAATTCTCTTCTATCTTTTTTGTCTTAAGTACTTTTTACCAGCTGACTTACTACAAAATAGATTTTTTTCTGTTTTATTATCTTTTACTCCTTTTCTCCCAATCTACCCAACCAACCAACCAACCAACTAGCCAGCATAAACTAGATTATACAATTCATGAAGATACATTTTTGTCTGATATATTCATTGTGTCTATTCCTAGTGCCTTGTGTAGTACTTGGTATATGATAGCACTAAATAAATATCTGTTGAATGAGTAAAGTAATATGCATTAAAGACTTGTGGGAGCTCTGATTTTGGAAGACTATAATGGGTAACAGGTTGGGTTGGTCATTTATACTTGAGATTCTTGGTTAGTAGCTTTCTTTAGTCTATAGTAGAATATTTATTTAAATACTTTTTAAGGATATGATATCAGTCAAAACTGTCTCCCAGAATTTTCTGTATCATGTGATAGAATAAAATATACTTATACTAGAAATCATTTTTACTAATAGCTTGGCATGCCTAAAGATTCTAGGAGTTATATAGGTTGAACATCCCTAATCTGAAAATCTGATCAAAATGCTCCAAAATCTGATGTTTTTTAGCACCAAGATGGTGCCACAAGTAGAAAATTCCACACTTGGCCGGGTGTGGTGGCTCACGCCTGTTGTCCCAGCGCTATGGGAGGCCGAGGCAGGCAGATCACCTGTGCTCAGAGGTTCGAGACCAGCTAAAGACCCCCCTGAGCCAGTTGAGCCAGAGTGAGACCCTGTCTGTACAACAACAACAGGACAACGAGACAGCCGGACCTTGTGATCCCAACTACACGGGGGGCAAGAAAACACTACAGGAGGAAGAAGAAATAAAAAAAAAAAAAGAAAATTCCACACTTGACCTCATGTGACAACTGACAGTCAAAATGCAGACAAAGCTTTGTTTCATGTACAAAATTACTAAAAATACTGAATAAAATTACCTTTTGGTATGTGTATAAAGTATATATGAAACATTAAGTAAATTTTATATTTAGACTTGGGTTCTATCCCCAACATATCTCATATATGTGTGTGTGTACATATATATATATTCAACTATTTTAAGTCACACGTGAATGTTATGGATATCCTATATGTTCCAAAATAAAAAAAAAAAATCTGAAATTTGAAAACACTTCTGGTCCCAAGTATTTCAGATAAGGAATGCTAAACCTGTATACCTAAATGAGCATATTTACATATTTTCCAGAAAGTATCAGTTTACCATTTCTCTAGGTAAATTGTAATTGACAAATCTTAAAAGGAAATTAAACATGATTAGTGATTTTCTACCTCTGTTATTGTTTACAGAGTTCTAGAGAAGAATTAATTAGATGGGAAGAAGGTAAAAAATGGCAAACCAAAATGGAAGGAGTGCGAAGCAAATTAAAAGAGAAAGAGGGGGAAGTCAGTACTCTAACGAAGCAATTGAATACTTTGAAGGACCTGTTTGCCAAGTGAGTTTAAATTTCATGGTAAACACAATTACATGTAAAAACCTTTATTGACCTGGAAGTTGTCTAATTTTATCATAGTCAGTAATGAGAAATTTTCTAATTTTAGTGATCATTTATTATCTGTTTTATTTCCTTTAAAATGTTTTTTAAATCTATTTTAACAATTATAAATGGAGTTTCCTGTCCTTTTGAGGTAAATTCTTAAATTCAATATTGGTCTAGTAAGCAATGAGTAATGCAATTGAACAACGATAAACAGTGAATGGTATATTTTCATGATTTTGTATTAAATTCCATAGAGTCGATAAAGAGAAACTTACTTTGCAAAGGAAGCTAAAGACAACTGGCATGACTGTTGATCAAGTTATGGGAGTACGAGCTTTGGAGTCAGAAAAAGAGTTGGAAGAATTAAAGAAGAGAAATCTTGACTTACAGAATGACATATTGCATATGAGGTAAGATATAACAGAGAAATGTGTTACCTGTTGTAGTGAAGAAAACTGGTTGACTCATAGAAATGCAAACAATAAATGTGTATTTTTTTTAACCTTGAGTTGTTTGTCTCTTCCCATGTGAGTTGAGAGATTCCTGGTACTTTGTATTCTTGAACTCTTAAATATTCTGTTTTGAGACTCTAGGTCTTATTTAAATTTCATAGAAAATTGGAGATATTTTTGTTTTAGCATGCCCCTAGTCTAATTGTGTTCAGGCTGTAAATTCCAGCCTCCTTTCTGTGGGCTAGTGTTCCAACATCAGTATCAGTTCCATTTCCAAAGCCTTCACAGTACTACTCACATGTCGTGCCTGTGCTTGTCTCCATTGATGATCTGGTATGTGGGCTATGTTCTGTTCATTCAGTTCTCAGAAACTCTGGTTCTCTGATTAGGATAAGGTCCATACTTGTGCAGCTCAAGAGTGAACCCAAAAGTTCATAAGTGACCTTACAGCCTTCCTTTGCAGGGTCCCTTTCTTGAGCTCCTCCCTCTCTGTGATCTCTCTATGATATTTTCTGTTTCCCTAGGGCAGGGATGGGGAACCTTTTCATGGCAGCAGGCCACCATTAATTTAGCTGTTACTAAATAAGGCCACGTTCAAGAAACTTCACTTAGATATACTTAAAAATGGACATTATTTTGTAAAAATCTAACTACTATGTACTTAATAATTTCAAAAAAATGAAACTTACTTGCTAATTTTAAAGTTAACCTTTCAATGACTTGGTTATGTCTGCTTTTTGTTGGAAAGCATTTGAATATTTGGTTGCTGTGTGCAGGTCCCCAATTTCAGTTGCTCCTCTAGATGGGTATCAGTAATTTGTGACCTAAAGGGCGTGTTGCTTTTGGGTTAGGAGAATGTAGATTCACGGCACTAAGTGGTGAAAAGCAAGAAAGCATTTGGGGCTCATTGCCAAAGGTGTGGCTATTCTACTGCATCTTTCCATATTTTATCTGGGTCTGTCTTAGAATCAAATAATGGCTTTAAAATAGCATCTACAGAAAGTGCATTCACTTCCTTCTGAGTTCTTTAGGTGCCTTGGTGATATCAGCTAGGTCAGGCTGAAATGCTGATTTGAGTGTGATGTCAAGAATCTCAAAGTCAATGGACCTTTCATTATTCTCCAGTTAGTAAGTCTATAACAGCTGGATATTTTTCAAATGATTGGCATATATCATCCTGCTCATTAGTGACCTTGGCTAACTGGAGAAAATATTCATCTGAAACTTCCTTTTGAAGAGATGCTTTGACAAAAGATAATTTTTTTCAAAATGCTGGGCGTTTTTTCCATATATCATATACATATGTAGTTTTACCTTGCAACGAAATAGTGATTTCAATTTCACGTGTCACACAGAAATGCTACATTCCTATAGAAATCTTCTTTCGATAATTCACATTGCCAATCCTGTTCTTCATAAAATTTAACCATCTGTTCTCACAGAGATAAAATACTGGCTACCACCTGTTCCTATGATAGCCAACACACTTTAGAATGATACGGCAAATCCACACTTAATACCTCATAGTTCACCTTTAGAATTAGGAGGCTTTCTTGAAGCCTCAGTTTAGACCACCACCTTCAGATTTCAAATACAGTAAAATCTCCATAGTTGACCTACTGTGATCACCTTAAATTGACCTAATTTTCACAGACCAGACATGTACCACTTACACATAGCAGGACAGTAGGCCTAGTTCCTTGTGTTGACTATCTCTATATACTCCATTTATTGACCAATATTTTACAGTCCCTGGGTAGTCAACTTGCAGAGGTTCTACTGTATGTACTTTTCTAGATCCTGAAATAGGTGCTCCACATATTTAGTAGAGACAAGATTGACTGTTTACTCCATGGTATCTGGAACCAACACCCATCCATCTCCTACTCCTTGCCCTACGTCATTTCTTAATGGAGTCTTTGAGATTTTCTTTTTATTTTTTTTTCTGTCTCTTTCTAAGTTATGTCTTCTAATATAGTCATGGTCATGAAAATTAATATGAAAACATGTCCTAAAAAGAAAAAATAAAATCACTTAATTTTCTATTTGACTCATTTCTCCGAAGATAAGCTTAAGGTTAGTTTTACATAACTTGTTATTTCTTCTGGTGCTTACAAACAATCTGTAATCAAGTTAATGATCATTGTCAAGGCCTGGTATCTACCTATCATAATTGGATTTGAGGATATTTGCCCTTCATAAATTTATAGTTCTTTTTTTCTATTAATTTTTAAAAGTTAACATTAGTCCTCTATGTAACGTCTACTGTTGTGTCAACGTGAATGTGATGGGAACGTAAGAAGTTGAAATTCTTTCAGGGACACTCTCAAGGGCTTCTAAGCTACGTTCTATCCTCTTCTAAATTATTGTTTGTTAAATTCTTTAGATTTTCCTTGATAGAGAAGAAAAAAAATAGTTGAGGAACTTTTCTTCTTGACATGTGTTTGTAGTTACTGTCTGGTCCCAGCAGTGGCTCTTCCCCTTCCTTGTTTTTCTTGATCTAAGCCCATCTTCAAAACAAAACCCTTTTATTCTCCTTTGCAGTTTTCATGAGGATCATTTTCATTTTGAACCTGCTAATACTTTTAGACACTCTTTCTTTTTCTAACAATGTGAATCTGTGTGGACTAAAGTAATTAGAGAAGATTTATATAAGAGATTGAATTTGTTGTCTTTCTTAATTCAAGAAGTTTGAATTCCTGAATTTTTTGAATCAGATTCAGATATTAAATGTAGGAAAAACAGATCAAAAAGGGGAACCCTAGCAGAGATGTAGAGGGAAGAGTGAATGTTTCATGTGTGGGTAAGAGTGGATTTTTTTGCTTCAGTAGAGATAGACTCCTGGATAATCAGGTTGGGTGGAGATGGCTGTGCTGGACTGCGGAGGGCATTGTAGGCTGGACAGGTGAGTTCAGGCTTGAAGGATAGGTTGTTATCTGGAACCATTAAGAGCTTAGGTTCTTGAGCTTCTTGAACTTCTCTCATATAGAGAAAGGCCTGTTATTTTAAAATGTTAATGTATTTCAATAAATCAAAATATACGTTCTAACTCAAAGTAAAAGTCCTTCAGTGAATCCTCTATAGAGAATTGTCAGGATGTCCTAATTTATATTTTATAAATTTAGAAGTTTTGAAGAATTTTAAATTAATAAAGTATAAAACATACTGCATTTTTCTTTCTTTCCTCTTTGTATTTTAATATAATAAAATATGGAAAAGGTGAAGTTTGAATAGTAAAGAGTTTGTGGTGTTTGTTCATAGGACCCACCAAGCTCTTCCTCGAGATTCTGTTATAGAAGATTTACGTTTACAAAACAGATACCTCCAAGAAAAACTTCACGCTTTAGAAAAACAATTTTCAAAGGATTCATATTCTAGGCCTTTAGTAAGTATATATATATATTTTTCTTTTTTCTATTTTTAAATACATAAAAAGTGAAATCTGCTTCTTTATATAAAAAATGGAACACTAAATACCTCTCATTAGTATTAATGTAACAAATTCAATTTTGTTTTTAACTAGATAGTGATATATAATAACTTCCTCAATCTTCTCTAACACAGCAATAAACTTAAAATTCTTAATAGCAGTGATTGTATTAATAGAAAATTTAAATAACGTTATGAAATTTGCTATGGCAGGAGCATACCATTAAATAAAATAGGAAACTATGTTCCAGCACTATTTCTATTCAAATATGTCTGACACATTTGTAGTTTATAAAAACTCATTAATCATTAATGTGGAATTATTTTAAAAACTTAGTATATGTACTTTTGTTATTATTTTTCTTCTTTTTATGTTTCTTCTACTTCAAGGAGAATCAGGTATGTGACACCTCTATGCTTTCTACCCTTGTTACCAATATTAATAAATATAGGCGTAATGTTTTCACAAAAAACAATATTTTATACAGGAACAAAAAACCCAAACAACTCATAACAATATTCAGAATTAAAAATGAAAAGAGGATAGATGCCAGTGACAACTTACATCATTGGGTACCTAGAAATATTCTATGGTATTATAATAATGAAGAAAAACAGAAGATATTGTAGATCCCACTGAGTTAATTAAATTTGAGGAGACAAGACCAAACAATAAATCAAATCCATTTAGGTCCACTAGTGGTAATTTGGCAGATTTTCAGTCCTAAAGTTGAGAAAACTATGGGGCAGTGCCTGTGGCTCAAAAGGGTAGGGCACCGGCCCCATATGCTGGAGGTGGCGGGTTCAAACCTAGCCCCGGCCAAAAATAAAGAGAGAAAACCATGGAAGAATATTGTGAAAATGAGAAAAAGGAACGTAAAATGAGGAAGAGAATAAGATAGGTGAGAATGAAAAAGGGGGGACACACAGCTGAAGACGTGCGTCCTAACTGCACGGGTTCAGAAGGATCCGCTGGGGAGGGCCGTGTTGATGCCTCCGTTGCTGAGGCAGTGAAGCCATGTGTAGGCAGATTAGGAAACTGACATACAAGTATTAGTTTAGCCAAGGAGTGAAATGTCCCTGGTTTGAATACACGGCAGTCCTTTATGTCATTGTTAAATAGTTTTTTTTACAGCAAGTAGTATGAGTAATATGTACATAAATAGTGCAAATGGGTGTGTAGGGTTTATAAAAATTATTAACTATTAGTCGACTCTCCTTAAGCTCGAATTTTTGACTAGTTCCCACAAAAATTGGTGCTTACACATTTTCTAGTTTAGTACTCTTGTTTATTATCATCGGTATTCATTTAGAAAGTATTAGATAAATTAATAGCAAAGAGGACACTTTAGAGGTGTTTGTTTTACTTTAGAAATTTTAAATTCAGCATGCCGTATTCATAAGAAAAATCTCACTGCAGTGAAAGATACCAATAGAAGTTTTTATGATGTTGTGTGACATCCTAAGATATATAGCAAGTTCCTTAGATGATATTTTTATTAATAATGAGAAAAGGAAGCTTACATGTTTTACTGTCAGTGCTATGTTAAGCTCTGTCTCCAAGTGTATTTCTGACAATAATTTGCAGACTATTATTCCTATTTTATGGAAGAGGCTTGGAGAATGAGCGTATCCCTAGTAATCATGAAACTACAGAATCAAGGTTTAAATCCATGTCTACAGTTTATGAACTCTCCACATACACACTACTTTTGGTCACTTTACATTGAAATACAAAATAAAAAAGTTTATTCTCAATTGAAATCAAGTAGCATTTATCTTTTCTTTTTTTCTTTATTCTTTCCACCTGAGGTATTTCAGTAATCTAAATCCTCAAAATATCAACTAAAATCAAGTGTTTATATATTATGAGAAAGTGGATGAAATCTATTTCATTCTTACTTTCCTTATCCTCATTTCCTTATCCGGGTTCATAATGGTTTTTTTTCTTCATTCAGTAATAAATAAAAGAGAGTTTGAAGCTTCCATGTGTGTTAATAACCTCTAACTCCATCTACCAAGAATTTAGTTTCAAACAGCTTATGCCTTTTAACTGGATTTCTCTTCTATAAAACAATTTGGAAGTCCCATGGAGTTCATTATACAAGAATTCTCTTTACTATCATCATAGAATATAGAGTTTCATTTAGAATTTATTTTTCAAAAATTTGGAAAATTTCAAAAAAAATCTTTTATTTTCTGAGAATAGAAGGGAAACGTTGAATCAAATATCACTTATTTAATTATTGCATCTGTGACCACAGAAAAGGTCTACAGAAAAAAAAGAAGAATATGAAAAAAAAGAGCAAAAAATGCATCTGTATTTTCATGAAAAATGTGTAAAAAAAATTCTCATTTGAGACCTTCCTAAGGTAGAATTACCCTCTTCTATATTTTTTTGTCTATCCATTATTGGTACTCACAGGTGAGTGGAAGGTAGGGAGGCAGAAAAGCTCAGGGATTTCCACGTCTGAAGAATTCTAAAAAATTTACCCTATCTAGTGCCTTCATTTATAAGATGCAAAAGCTGACAACTTTATATAAGTAGCAGAATTTGCTTATTGTCAACCTAACTATAGTGGAATTGGAATGTATACTTGGGTTATCTGTATAAGAGAGAATTTAACTCCTATGGTTTAAAGACATCAGCAGACGTGTCTGTCTTTTTCTTGTGCATGTTCACACATGTTCCCTCATAAAAAAATCAGGTAGACACATGTACCTGGACATTCTGTGTGAAATTTCTTTACTTGGCTTGGCACCTGTATCACAGTGGCTACAGTGCCAGCCACATGCACTGAGGCTAGTGGGTTCGAGCCTGGCCAGGGCCAATTAACCAACAATGACAACTCCAACAACAAAAAAAAAAGCCAGGCGTTTTGGCAGGAGCCTATAGTCCCAGCTACTCAGGAGGCTGAGGCAAGAGAATCGCTTAAGCCCAAGAGTTTGAGGTTGCTATGAAGGGCAACATAGACTCTATCTCCAAAAAAAATGAAAAGAAATTTCTTTAATTTTCTGTGGGTTATTTTATGATTACTTTTACTACATTTTACCTAAGAAAATATTTATGTTTCTTTACTTTTTTCTTAACCTAAGGGTATATGTATCAGAACTGTAAGGTATTAACCTACTGATAACTCAACAGATGTTACACAGCCATGTACAATATGTAATAGGTATATTAATATTCTATTTCAAGAACTATAATGTTGGTAAAAGCATTGTTTATAGCCCATTGAACCATTGAGAGAAGGGATGTGGGGGGAGAAAACTAAAATCATGCAGAGCAATTTTAGAAAATTGTTTCATACGATGCTTTTAGCAGTCCTGTGACATAGGTAGTATTCTACCCAATATATACAGAAAAATAAGCAAGCATAGATTGCTCTTTCAAATAACATATAGTTTAGAATGAGAAGTAAAAATGAACATAAATAATAACCCAAGGTAGGATTCACATCAAGAGAAATGCAAATACCGTGTCAATGGATTTCAGAGCAAGGAGCAATCATGTCACCTCAAGGAATAAGGCAATCTTTCTGAAGGGGTAAGAAATTGAGTGTAGTTTTTTAGTCTAGCATATTGTTTTACTATGGCTGTCATAACAGAGTACTGCCGTTTGGGCAGGTTA
Organism: Galagoides demidoff; assembly: GCA_963574575.1. Taxonomy (NCBI): domain Eukaryota; kingdom Metazoa; phylum Chordata; class Mammalia; order Primates; family Galagidae; genus Galagoides; species Galagoides demidoff. The sequence continues at coordinate 7,724 of CAUYQV010167479.1, read as the reverse complement.
GACAATACAAATTTATGGTCTCAGTTCTGGAAGCTGCAAGTCCAAAATCCAGGTGTTAGCAGAGTTGGTTCCTTCTGAAGGCTGTGAGGGAAAGATCTTTCCTAAGCCCGTTCCCTTAGCTTTTATACACACACACACACACACACTATGTACACAGGCATCTTTTCCCTGTCTGTTTACATCCTCTTTCCTCTATGCATATATCTCTCTGTCTAAATTGCCAAATTCTTCCTTTTGATAAGGAAGCAGATTATATAGGATGAGGGTTCACTCCAACGACTTCATTCTAACTTGATTACCTCTGTAAAGACCCTACCTCCAAATAAGGTCAGACTCTGAAGTGCTGGGAATCATAACTTTAACATACGAATTTGATGATGGTGGGGAATGCAATTCAGTCTTTAACAGATAATAATCATACTTTCTTTTAGACTGACAAAATCATCATAAATTTGTTTAACCATTATGAGATTATACATGAAAGCATATATGTGGACATTACTTAGCCACATTTGGCTTTGCTTTCTATTTTAATCAGAAAAAACCACATTATCTTTTATCAAGGAAGTTTCATATTCCATTTTTGGCTTTCTCTTGAGTTCAGTAATTTTCTCATATTTGGGGGGGAAGTTCCCTTTTGATACATTGATCTCTATCCATTATGTCTTTTGTGGTTTTTATTTATAAAAATTTAAAAATATTACTAATATCATTTTCATGAAGACTTCAGGAATAGAGTCAGAAGATCATTCTCAAAGAGAACAGGAACTTCAGAGGGAAAACTTGAAGTTATCAACTGAAATAATTGAACTGAAATTTCAACTTGAACAAGCAAATAAAGATTTGCCAAGATTAAAGGTAATTATTTATTATAGTTAGGAAATCTATTGCCTGTAACTTCAACCCCCTTAGTTGTTATGTTTACTTATATTACCTTAAGAAGAAAAGAAGTAAAAATACATATTCATAAAATACCACGTTGTTGTTAAACTTCATACATTTGCCCACTTTTTATTTGTTGAGGGTCTAGTTTATATCAAATACTCTTCTAGTTCCTGAGAAGCAGCAGTCAAAAAAAATCCGTCCACTCACTGAATTTACATTCTAGTGGAGAAGACTGCTAACAAACAATAAACCAAGGCAGGTATATAGAATGTTGGCTGATGTCAGTGATAAGGAAGAAATAAAGTGTGATGGAGGTGGAGGATGTGGGGAAGGAGAGGTATGATTTAAAATGGGGTAGTAAGGGAGGCTTCCTTAATAAGATACACGAACAGAGAACTATGGGGAGGATCAGGAAGTAATCCACACAGATGTGAGGAAAAGAGTTATAGGCAAGAGAAATACCAAGTTAAAATGCCCCCAGGTAGGAGGATACTTGGTATATTTCAGTAACAATTGTTACATTCTAAAACTATTGGGATAATTATTTATGTTAGAAACTTTTTATTTATTCTGATATTAAGTTTTTTATCTTTGGCTTCCAAAATCTTACTTATAGGAATCTTTTGTTCTCTTGGCAATTGTTTCAGCTTTATTTTACATTGTGGAATATTAGCAGTCTATTAATTCCACTGTTGTGATATAATGGAACTGTGTCCTGCTTCTCACTCTGATTTTTAATACTGATAGAGCCAGTGTTAGCAGATTCATTGTCTTTTTTTCCTGTATAGCATGGACAAGGATCTATAGGCATAATTTATCAAACAGTGAAAATCAAAGTTCTAAATTTAGATGGTATACTAAGGCAATGATGTGGAAAGTATTTCTTGCATTTCATTTAGAAAGTATTCTTATATTAATTTAATGTATGTCTTAGTTCAAAATCTTTGTTGATGTAGAGCCCTAGTGTTTTACCTTGGCTGTACAGTTGCAGAGAGTGATAGTTAAATGGATTGTCGGCCTTCCCTTTTCAGTGATTACAGCCGTGTTAGACTGTTATCTTTGTCTTTATCTTTTAGAATCAAGTAAGCGATTTAAAGGAAATGTGTGAATTCCTTAAAAAAGAAAAAGCAGAAGTTGAAAGGAGATTTGGCCGAGTTAGAGGGGTAAGTATGTGAAAAGATGCAATACCTTTGTTTAGGTTTCAGAAGCTATAAGTCAGACATGGAAAGTTTAGAGATAACATTAGTAATATGCCTTCACTAGTTGGAACTTCTGTTCTGCTGCATCCATAGTGTAAAACGTGATTAAGGTTTCTCTGTGTTAATAGACTTTCACACCTGACATGCGTATTCTTTCACTTGGACTACACAGCCTCTTTCTTTTCATTGCATATCCCTCCACACCTTGAAAACATTTAATTTCCAGGAATCCTGTTCATTGAGGTAATAGTTAACTATTCCGTGGTCCAGTTCTACCATTTTATAATTATTGTTTTAAGATACCCACAGCAACTTCTTAGTATGATGTTTTATAAATGTGTTGTCCATTTTCTTTTATATTCCTATATTTTTCTTCCTATGTTACTATTTATTTCCTTTATATAATGAATAAATACTATTTCTAAGGCCAAGGCTAAAGATTTAAGCTCCTCTTATTTCATGTTGGTCAGTCGCACAAATGGAAGCAATAATGATACACAAATTTATTCAGGTCATAATGTTAAATATATGATAGGTTCAGTGAAAATATTACAAGTGTTACTAGGAATTTATTTAGAAAAAATATCTTGCTGATGGAAACATTTGTTTCATGAATGAAAGTATGTGTTAATCTGACCTTTTCTATCTAATTATGAAAATAATATACTAAAGTGATGTAAAAGTTCATATATTAGAGTTTTTTATTACACAGAATTAATACTAAAATGCAAAAGAATTAAGCATACTATTTTACTCAATTGTTAAAAACTTTTTATTTTAAGTAATAAATAGTTAAACTTTTTAACTGCTGACCCATTTCTATTGATAATCTTTATGCAAGCTTTTTTATTTCAGATGTCTCTCCTATTTATTTTATATGGAAACTGAATTTCTAAGCAATAGCTATTCTTAGAGAAAATCGGCTTTATTGTGCTACAGTTAAAATTTTGTTACTCATTTGCTCCTTAAGGACACAATTTCTCTTCTGCAGTTTTATTTCATAAAAAGAAAATTGTGGTATACTGGAGGGAATAGTCGCTAAATATAGTATTTAGTTTTATTTTATTTATTTTTTATCAGACATCATGGCCAGACTATTTAAGCTATTATTATTAGCTCCATGGTTTTAGAAATACCACATTCTCTAAGTCTTGGTTTTCTTGTATATAAAGTCAGAGTTATAATTCTTATATCATGAGGGTTCTTTTAAGGATGTAATGAACTAACACACCTTTGATATCAGATACTGGGAATTATTAATGAGCATAACAATGAGCTTGTCTTATTGGTACTTTATATTATACTCTCTAAAATACTTCATCGAATTAAAATATTAACATGTTTTTTTTTGTAGTCTGGTAGAAGTGGAAAGACAATCCCAGAACTAGAAAAAACTATTGGCTTAATGAAAAAAGTAGTTGAAAAAGTCCAAAGAGAAAATGAACAGATGAAAAAAGCATCAGGAATAATGACCAGTGAAAAAATGGCTAATATTGAGATGGAAAATGAAAAGTTGAAGGTAATTTTTTAATGTGATCATTCATATGGAAGTATTTTAGTTTTAATTTTTACAAAAATTTCAAATATACTCAGTACAGAAAAGGGCTTTAATAGATGCAATATGTATTTTAAACATGTAGAAAAAGCTTATAATAGACAAGGCTAAGGCTTTACAGTGTAGCTCCATTTGATCTTTATTATTTTAAGACCAGTGGTTCTCACTGGTATCCTAGATTAATTACCTGTGTCTATTTTTAAAAATACTTTTATCTAAGACCCCATTATTTCTTTTTTTTTTTTTTTTTTTTTTGAGACAGAGCCTCAAGCTGTCCCCCTGGGTAGAGTGCTGTGGCATCACAGCTCACAGCAACCTCCAACTCCTGGGCTCAAGCGAGTCTCTGCCTCAGCCTCCCAAGTAGCTGGGACCACAGGTGCCCGCCACAACACCTGGCTATTTTTTGGTTGCAGCGTCATTGTTGTTTGGCAGGGCCGGGCTGGATTCAGGCCCGCCACCTTAGGTGTATGTGGCTGGCGCCTTAGCCACTTGAGCCACAGGCGCCAAGCCAGACCCCATTATTTCTGAGTGATTCCTAATATGGGTGGTCTGTTGAGGTTTTTGGTTTTTTCTTAAGTCATCAAGTCATTCTGATGTGTATCAAGGTTGGAAATTTTCTGTTTTACGTGATCCATGTTCAAGGGAAGATTTTTATTTTAATTAATCAAATATGGTCTCTAAAGCTACTTTGAATTAAGTTTTAGGGGCTTAGAAGATCATATTTTGTTTTATTTCTGTTTTGATAACATGTAGTTTTTTAATTACTAGACTGAATTAGAAAAACTTAAAGCTCATCTCGGACGCCAGCTGAGCATGCACTATGAGTCTAAGACCAAAGGCACAGAAAAGATTGTTGCTGAAAATGAAAGGCTTCGTAAGGAACTTAAAAAAGTATGACTTTCATGACTGAAATTATCATTTCTTTTAATTCATATCTGTTGGAAAAACTGCAAGTAGTTCTTATATATGTGTGTCTATTTAAAGTCAACATTAAGAGATTCAAGAATTGTTATCTTTATACCTGCCCATTATCACATTCTTTCACCATGAGGGGGCATTGATAGTAAAAAATTAATATAGGTAGAGGCAGCATAATGTAGAAGCTTCTCAGCCTGGATTCAGTTTCTAGCTTTATTATTTATTAGCCATGGGAACTTAGGGATACAGCTTCTCTTTATTCCTTAATTTCTTCTTCTGTAAAACTGGAAATAATAAGTCTGCCTATATCACAGAACTGCTGTGGGGTTTGAGTTAATGTTTATGCACATGACTTAGAACAATGCCTGATATATAGTGAGGAGCTATATATACTCTTTTATATTTAATGGCAAAATATATTCCTTGCTACAAATGCATATTGTTATTTATATGGATGATCCTGTGAATAAACTGAAATTAATATTTTTAAACTAACTAGAAGGGTACCTGAGTATATCCTGAGAGTGATACCGTGCTTTGAATGTAGATGTTTAATAGTGGAAATAATATGTTACTTACACATAGTGTAAGCTTATAGCTAAGTCTGGTAAGTCAGGACAGGTCTTGGGAAGTCAAACCAAAGCATCTGTTAAAGTATAAAGACACAGTTTATCTTGTTATTGTAAAATTATTATAAAAGAACAAAATGACAGATTTTTTTTTTTTTTATTGAATGGTAACTATGTACATTAATGCACTTCTAGGGTACAGTGTGGGGTTTTCACATGCAATCCGAAATACTTCCATCAAACTGATCAACACAGCCTTCATGTCATTATCTCAGTTATTGTTTTAAAACGTTCTGATTCTACTCTTACAGAGTTTCACTTGTACCCCTGTAAGATAAACCTCAAAAATGGTCCCTCCAATCCCCCTCCCTCCACCCATTCCCCCTCTTCCTTCTCCCAAAAAAAAACAAATTCTAAAAGAGCTGTGACACTACACAAATAAATTTAAATTATACTCAATGAAGTCAGTTGAGCAAAAGTGAGAATAACAAAAGTATAATAAACAAAGGAGAAAAACCTTAATCCTATAGAAGGTGTGATTGTAAGTCCTAGGTGATCTTTAAGCATGAATCATTCATAAAATCAGTTTCTTGTGTCTTTTAGGAAAGTGATTTTTATGGAGACACAGTAGGCCGTAAATGATGCATAACTTACTGGAAGAATGACAGGAAACTTCCCTCCCCACAGCTCTTGTGGCTGGGATCCAGCATTCAGGACATACTACATCACTATCAAGTTGGCTCCAGCTAAGGGATGCAAGGCTGATTTAACATCTGCAAATCCATAATATCAACAGAAGAAAAAACCAAGACCATACGATCCTCTCAATAGATGTAGAAGAAGCATTTGACAAAATTCAGCATCCTTTTCTAACAAGAACACTTAGGAAAATAGGCATAGATGGCACATTTCTTAACCTGATCAAAGCCATCAATGACGAACCCACAGCTAACATCATATTGAGGGGTAGTAAAACTGAAAACTTTCCCACTTAGAACTAAAACCAGACAAAGATGTCCACTATCACCACTATTATTCAACACTGTGCTGGAAGTTCTAGCCAATGCAATCAGTCAAGAGAAGGATATAAAAGGCATCCAAAAGATTCTCTATTTAACAAATGGTGCTGGGTGAACAGGCTGGCGAGCTGTAGAAGACTGAAACTGGACCCACACCTTTCACCATTAACTAAGATAGACTCTCACTGGATTAGAGATTTAAACTTAAGACATGAAACTATAAAAATACTAGAAGAAAGTGCAGGGAAAATACTTGAAGAAATCGGCCTGGACAAATATTTTATGAGGAGGAACACACACCCCCTCCCCCCACCCCGAGCAATTGAAGCAACGCAAAAAATACAATACTGGGACCTGATCAAACTAAAAAGCTTCTTCACAGTCAAGAACACAATGGCACAGTCCTCAGAATGGGAGAAGATATTTCCAGGTTATGTCTCTGATAAAGGTTTAATAACCAGAATCCACGGAGAACTCAAACGTATTAGCAAGAAAAGAACAAGTGATCCCATCTCATGGTGAGTAAGGGACTTGAAGAGAAACTTCTCTGAAGAAGACATATGCACGGCCTACGGACATATCAAAAAATGCTCATCATCCTTAATCATCAGAGAAATGCAAATCAAAACTACTTTGAGATATCATCTAACTTCAGTAAGATTAGCCCACATCACAAAATCCCCAAACCAGAGATGTTGGCATGGATGTGGAGAAAAGGGAACACTTCTACACTGCTGGTGGGAATGCAAACTAATACGTTCCTTTTGGAAAGATGTTGGGAGAACACTTAGAGAACTGAAAATAGACCTGCCATTTGATCCTACAATTCCTTTGCTAGGTATATATCCAGAAGACGAAAAATCACATTATAACAAAGATATTTGTACCAGAATGTTTATTGCAGCCCAATACATAATTACTAAGTCATGGAAGAAGTCCAAGTGCCCATCGACCCATGAATGGATCAATAATTTGTGGTATATATACATCATGGAATATTATGCAGCCTAAAAGAAAGATGGAGACTTTACCTCTTACATGTTTACATGGATGGAGCTGGAACATATTCTTAGCAAAGTATCTCAGGAATGGAAGAAAAAGTATCCCATGTACTCAGCCTTACTATGAAACCAATTTATAGGTTTCTTATGAAAGTTATAACCCAATTATAGCCCAAGAAGAAGGGAAAAGGGAGAGGGATTGGAGGGGAGGGGGGAGAATGGGTGGAGGGAGAGTAATTGGTGGGACCACACCTATGGTGCATCTTACAAGGGTACATGTGAAATTTACTAGGTGTAGAATATATAAATGTCTTAACACAATAACTAAGAAAATGCCATGAAGGCTATGTTAACCAGTTTGATGAAAACATTTCAAATTGTATATAAAACCAGAACATTGTACCCCATGATTGCATTAATGTACACAGCTATGATTTTTTTTTTTTTGAGATGGAGTCTCAAGCTATCCCCCTGGGTAGAGTGCCATGGCATCACAGCTCATAGCAACCTCCAACTCCTGGGCTCAAGCGAGTCTCCTGCCTCCGCCTCCCAAGTAGCTGGGACCACAGGCACCCGCC